>CAUYSK010120047.1:0-123875 GCA_963575035.1 Avahi laniger
GTGCTGTTGGAAAAATGGCACTCACAGACTTGCTCGACGCAGGGTGGCCACAAACCTTCCATTTGTAAAAAGTGCAGTATTTGCGAAGAACAATAAATCCAGGTTCAATAAAACGAGGTGCACCTGCCCTCCCTTCTCCAGACTGGGGGCCTTTTTAACACTCACCAACTGACCGGGAATGTTCCTGAATATTGGGAGTCCCTCGGAATCACAGCTGAGCTCCGTTCTGGTTAATGGGTTCTTCTCGACTTACATTCAGTGAGGGTCTGCCGGTATAGTTTTGTGCAAGTTGTCATCTTGTACAGTGTGAGGGCTGAGGAGCCCGAGAGATGGGCAGGGTGTGCCGACAGTGGCCGGCACGGACCCCGTCACAGACGCAGGTGGGTCCTACTTGTGCATGAGCCGCAGTGCCCCGATCCATCTGCCGAGTAGGCTCTGTGGCGTTGCCGCTCCTGTTAACCGGGTGTGGGCGGGCCAGAGGCCTGGCCACGGGGAGGAGGCCGTCCCCGGGCCGAGCGGTGAGACTGGCCACACATCGCCTGACGGTGCCCAGGCCCTGGGAAGCTCTGGGGACGCTGAGGCAGGGCTGAGGACAGGTTGACTCTCTTTCGAGGCGAGGCGCTACCTGCACTGGACGGCAGTCTGAGACTTCTGCACATGCTGCACCCCGTCATAGGAATGAGGAAGGACAATCCACCAAGCTGGCTCGAGTTTTATTAACCTGTCACCCGCCAAGCGGAGTGAATCAAAGAAGTCTGCATTACTGAATCAGTCCTTGGCTTTAGGAGCACAGACATTGCCCTGAGTGCCCCGGCTGCATGACACAGCATAAAACACAGGCCCCTCTCTCCGGTGACGGACACGAGATCAGGATGCTGAGATAATTAAATTATACGTCTTCCGGGCTCTGTGACGCATGGTGTGTCCTTCGGCTTGTTGTCGTAGCTCCTTTTCTACGGCAGTTTTGTTTTCCTTGTTTTATTTTCCTCCGACTGATATTGAACGAGGTTTTCTTTCTGGGTTCGCGCCCACGGGTGGACAGGAACAGTATCTGCGTGTGTAGGGTGGGGACCACAGCGGAGCCGCCTCTCGGACAAGAACGCGGAAAGTCAGTTGTCCAAGAGCGTTCGCGCTCCCTGCAGGTGCGTGGGCGTCTCTGTTGTTCTCGTGCTCAGTTGAAGCCCTTCCTGAACGGTGCTTCCTGAGCTCGCCTGCCTGCCTTCCTTCTTCCTGATTTTATGCATCTGTATATATTTTATTCATCCATCCATCTCCTTGTTTACCCAATAATTATTGAACTCTTGCGCTGGCACCGGGGATTCAATGAAGGAAGGAAAGATGGCATCCTTCCTGCTGTGTAGCAGATTGTGTTTATCAAAGACGACTGCAGAATTATTAATATCTCCCACGTACTCTTTGCAATGGGGCCTTGCCACTCCCTCCATCAAGGGTGGAGTCTGTGGCTTTCCCCTTGAACCTGAGCTGGCCCCAGTGACTCTCTTGTAACCAGTAGAAGGCAGCTGAGGTCATGTGACACTGAGTGACTTCCAAGGCCAGATCTGTAGAAGCCACGCAGCTCTCTTTGGGGGCTGTAAAATGTTCGAGTACACAGAGACCACCATGCTGGGGAGGCCACCTGTCATGGCTCTGGTCAACAGCCCACCCGAGCTTGCAGCCGACAGCAATCGCCCGCCAGGCCGGTGTGTGTGCCGTCCTGGTCGCCAGCCCAGTCGGGCCTCTGGGCAACCACAGCCCCAGCTGACATCTGACTGCAGCCGTGTGAGAGACCTACGCGCCCAGGGGAGCCTTTCCCACATTCCTGACCCACAAAATCATGAGCAAAACATGATGGCTGTTTTAAATGACTAAGTTTGGGGACAGTTTACTACAAAGCAGTAGGGACCATGCTATGCTCTCAAGGAATCCACAGTCCAGGGGAGGAGATAAGCATTAAAGTCTCCTACAAATAAACGTACGATTATCCCTGAGGTCGTAGCAACATTGAAGAGCTCTGTGGAGCCATGAGAGGGCATTGGCCCTGAGGAAGGGGTACATTGATTGATATGTGAAAGAGAAATAGGAATTTAACAAGGAGTGAGAGGAAGAGTATTCTGGCACGAGCAAAGGTCCTGTGGCAGGAAGGAGACACTGAAAGGCCAGTGAAGCCACAGGGTGGGAGCAAGAAGAGGCCAGAGAGGAACACGGGGCCCAGCCCCTGCAGCTCCCGCCTGGCCGCTGTGCTGGGATCTGGGCATTTGCAGGGAGAGTGACAGCAAGTTGGCAGCGTAGGTGTCGGGGCTGTGGCTATGAGCGTGGCGAGTGCTCTCCTGGAAGTGGCGCTCTGGGTGGAAATGCTGCCTGTGAAAACCAGCATCCAGTAGGACCATGGTTCTTGTGGGGGGCGCATTCCTGCTGAGGGTTGCGATGCCCTCTTTCCTAGAAAAGTGCACAACTTCGAATTGAATTGCATGACCTTGGGTAGGTCATTTCACCTCTCTGGGGATTGACTGTGTATGGATGATTTATAGGGCCTTTCAAATTCCGTGAATCAGAGAATCAATCCTCGATGACTTCCCCATCATGAATAAAGCGCTCGCTCAAACTTACATAACTGGATTAAGGAGGCCAACGACATGAAATTACACTGAGTATGATTCATTATCATAATGTGCTACCTACAGAGCTGTCTCTTCTCTCCCTACCGCCGGGCTTATTTTAATGGCAAGACTAGGGTTAGGAAAGGCAGCCACCTAGCAAATGTCACGTGGCTCCCTGGGGAAAGCCTGCCCGTGTCAAAGGGCAGCAGAGAAACAGATGTGACACATGTGGCCGTGGCTGGATGTGGAGCGTGTCCCTGCCTGGCCACTCATCCACCCCCAGCTGCAGATGATGCCTGGTCAGCTGGGGTCACTCGCTAGGAAGGGGACGCGCTCTGGACACCCGGTCACAGCGCTCACGTGACACGTGCACTTCCTGCAATTAAAGAGCAGAGATCGCAGTTTGGAGTCGTTCACTGTTTCGGGATCTTGGACGGGTTATTTTACTTCTCCAAGCAGAGCTCTCCTCTCCTCTAGAATGGAGATTAAAATACTAACCTGTCTGCCTTCACGGGGTGGTGCGGAGATTCGGTAATTCCCATAAATGGCTGTATGCTATGCACCTGGCACATAGTGTGTGCTGAATAAATGTTGGCTATCATTATTCCGGTCGATCCTTCAGTGCTGTTCTCGAATAATTGAAACTACACAGTTGAGATTATAAATGTCAAACCCACAAACACCAAGGGCTTGTTGTATGAATTTATGCCTAAATTGGCTGTTCAGAAAACAGAACACAGGTTCCGCTGGTCTCGGTAATACCTTTTGCTGTTTCTATACAGTCCCTGGTTAAAAATAAAAACAAAAACAAAATGGTAAGTAATGTTAAGGAGAGGGGAGTGAGCCCGGCGGCCCAAACGGCATTTGAAGTCACTCTCTGAGTAACCAGCAAGGCCCCTTTTTCCCCTCCCGGGATGCGTGCTTTGCGCCTGTGTTTGAGTGGTCGCACACGGCGTGCATGGACACACACACACGCACACGTCTGTGCATGCACACGCATAAATAACTCATTGCTCAGACCGCGCCTGCAAACTTAACTCTCGTTTCCTCGCCACAGTCCTGCTCTGCTTTCCAAGATGAAAACGTACCACCTCCTGCAGCAGCGGCGTGGCTCCCACCTGACGAGGGTGAGAGGCGAGGCAGGGACAAAGTGGCAGGGAGGGCTGGGGCCAATCGGAGGCCAGGGCCGGACAGCGTGTGTCTTCGGAGCAGGCGAGATAAAACAGTTGCATCTTGGATCCATCTAGACGGTAAATTTTTTGAGTCCCTATAAGCTAAAATCAATATTGGCACAACTGTGTGTCATTAAAAACTAAATGAACATGACAAAGCCAAACTGCTGCCTATTAAACAAATGAGTTTTCTCCCTGCACAGGCACAGAGGGTTATTAAATTCTTTATTACAGGAACATCACCATTCGAAGGGGGTAAAAATACGTCTTTATGAGTCATCTGTATGTGTGTAGCTGCATGGCCTTCCTGTGCTCGTCCTCGAAGACGCGCCATAGTCGCCGACCTTCTCCTTTAGTGGGGAGATGAGGTTTCAACGTGCGGTCAGGAAAGACGGAGAGGAAAGGGTTTCAGTGACACCTGGCGTTCACTCACATGTTATGGGTCCGTCCATCCTCACTTTATTGATTCACCAGTGAGTATTTATTGAACACCTACTACGTGTCAGGCATTCTGCTGCGTCCTGGGATAGTCCATTTGCTCAAGCTACGATACTTGCAACTTCATCTCAGAAGAGCCAGCTGCCAGTGGCCTTAAAGCCAAGGATGTTTATTTTTTCCCCTAACAAGAAGCCTGGATGCAAAGTGGTTCTAGAGCTGGTGTGATGATTTAGTGGTGTTATCATAGACCCAGGTTCTTTCCATCTTTATGCTCTGCTATTCTCAGTGTGACACTAGTTCCCTCATGGTTGCAAAAGAGTTGCCATTGCTCTAAACATCTTGATATGGCACACAGCCATTCCTAACTGCAGTTTCCACCCCCCACATTTCATTGTATGAGGAAGTAAAATCTATTCCAGAAGCTCCAAAATGTTTCCCCTCAGGTATTATTGGCCCCAGGTGGTGCATATATTCAGGCCTTGGTTATAAGGGAGGCTGGGAATGTGTTGTTCATAGGCTCCCTCTACCTCTCTAGAAAGGTTTCTCTTCCTGTTTTCCAGGCATTTGCAATTCCCTTAGATCCTCACCTCCCAGCTGCCCCCAAGCCTGCTTGCTCCGTCTTGGCGTTTCTCTGTTCCTGGCTGCGCTGTCTTCTGGCTGCTTCCCTGGAGCTCTACTCACCCTCCTCCACCTCACTCTGTGCTCTCACAGAGACTTTCAAGAGGCTCCTTTGCCTCTGGCTTCCGCCGGGATAGGCCAGTAGGAGGCACGACGGGATATCAGAGGGTGAGAGGAGAGGGAGTTGGATCTTCACTTCCTAGAGGCCTCCTTGCAGTGGCCGGGCTTGCCCATGTCCCTCTGCCCAAGGTCACAGCTCCTGCTGGGCTGTCCTCTTCTACAGTGGCTCTCCGTGATTCTGGTACCTGCTCCCTTCCCTTGCTGTTCACGCTTGGAGCCCTGGGATGCTGCGCCATCCCTGCGGGGCTCCCTAAAAGCTACCCTCTATTCAACTCTCACCGACCACCCCGTGTGAACACGCACCTGCTGCTCGCCAGCACTGGCTGGGAGACGGGCCCACTGCCTTGCGTCAGGTTCTCTGCCCTTCCCTTTGGGTTGAAACAGCTGACTTTCTCTTTTATTCTCAACTCCAGCTTTGCCCTGGAAAGTGTCCTTTCGGTGCCCATCAGTTCTGGGCTCTGTAGCCACGGGCCAGCCCCAGATCACTGCTGCACCCTCCGTCACCATCCCAGACCCCGGCCAGGCATGTGTCCTGCCGCCCACTCGCCCAGAACAGCATGTGGACACACTGGTCTGATACTCACTGGCAGTTCTTCTGTCCTCAGAGGATGGAGAAGAGAACCCAAGGGGTAAGGGGGGGAGAAAGAAGATTTGCAGAGACGGATGAGACCATCTCTGAACAGCCCCAATCTACCCCTGGGGAAAACGTGCACCGTGCTGGTGCCCGATCAGCCTGGTACTTGCCCACGGGGATTTCTCATTCACCTGGGGAGGCACCTGTCTTCTCTGCTTCTGCTCAGGTGGCTTCCTGATCTCAGGCTGGTCTGAGAAGCAGCGATTCAGGACTTAGCACTTGTGTGTACATTGTTGTTCTTAATTTGCACAGGAGCTGAGCAGATGGACATCATGGTCTTCACTTTACAGAGGAGAAAACCAAGGCTCAGAGACATTACGCATCTTCTCTGAGGTCAGACGGTATTTCTGTTGGGGCTTGGACCAGAATCCCGTCTCCTGGCTCCAAATCCTGCGCTCTTCCCTCGATGCTGTAGTTTCTAGTCCCTGCTCTGAATAATCTTGGGTTCTACACATTGAACTCAGGGCGAAATAGGACAATAACTCTCTCTTCTCAATTTGCAGATAGAATGCATTAGTACCTATAATTTCTTTCATTATTCTGTTGTTTTCCAAATTTTTTCAGTCTTTTGGCACTTATCCTATCACCAATACCCAGAACCTCATATAAAGTGGGATATGATTTAGCACAACGTGACACAGCTACCTCCGTATCTCAATAGCTCTCAGTGATCTGCACAGGTTGGGATGTACCTCCCTGTGCTTCCTGCCCAGAACGGTGGTTTGAGGACCAATTTTCCACAGTTTTTATCTTCAGAACCTGAAAGGCTACTCTAGAAATTTCAAATTCCAGCGCGAAGAAACCGTAGCAACTCCAGAAATGCCATGTGGAGAAGGATGTGAGTCTGTACCCGGACTCGGATGGAGAACTGGGCTCCATTAGTCATGCCTGTGGCAGGTACAGGTGTGGGCACTGTTGACACGATTGCCATTAAGTTTACACCCCCTGACCCAGACCTGTCCCTCCAGCAGCAGAAAAGAAGCTGATTTCAACCCCTCTTGCTTTCGGCACCCCTTAGGAGGACAGGTGCACGAGGGAGGCTGAGCTGGCCTCGTTTCCCTCACCTGTGTTAAGTGATAATCACAGTGGCATTAAAGATGATCACACAGTATTAGTTAAACGTGACTTTTAACAGCGTGACAATGGCCAAGCTCCATCTGCAGACCTTGACCACTACCCAGCAGAGGGCAGTTGCTTGGCTTACACGATGAGAACATTGCTGGCGCACAGCCTTGTCCGTCATCCTTGCTTGCTGGAATGCAGCGGCGAGTCTCTCTGAAGGTGAGACAGCGGTTGTTGGGTTGTCTGCTGCTCGGCTGGAAGAGGAGGGATGGAGGGGAGCCAGGGAGGAGCCAGTCACCCGTCCAGCTTTGGGGCACATGGAAGCAGTGACCCCTTCTGGCCAACAGAGGAATGACGTGGACTTGCCAGCAAGGGCTGACAGGCCAGAGAGGGTCACGGTGGGAAGGAAGGACTAACAGGAGAATTCCTATCACGACTCTCTCTGCAGGCATTCCCTAAGTGACTGTTCCAGCAGATCTCAGCCCTTAGAAGGAGGCAGAATGCATGCATGGACAGGGAGGGGGAGCGTGACAATGAACCTTGGCTACCTCATTTGGAAAGGGCTAGAAGGAATGGGGAAGTAAGGACTGGCTTCAGAAGCCTTGGGGACCATGGGGCGTGCATTCGAGAACCTCGGGGAGTGACTGATGCTCCTGGTACTTTAAGGCTTAGTGCTGGAGTTCAGCAGCAACCTCTCCTGGTACTCTGCCAGTGACTCGAGGGACACTGTCCACTGTCTTTGGAGAGGAGGGCCACCCTGGAAGCTGGTGCCGGAGGCACCCTACCCCGGCCACTGCCCTGCTGGCCCCACGTGCCAGTCACCTCACACTGTTCTGCAAGCCCCCCATGCCTCCCTGCCTTGACACACCCTTTCTTCTGCTGGACAACCTCTCCCTTCCTGGCCCACCTGGTCTACCTGGTCTGCTTGGGCACACCCAGCTTGTTCTTCAGGGCTTGGTTCAAGGCCTTCCCGGACTGCTGCCCTGTTCCCACGCAGAGTGAACCGCTTCCTCGTCTATGTTTCTATAATGCTGGTCATATGGAGCGCACTGCTAGGGTTGCTTATTTGTATAATAACATCATTACTTTTAAAAAATGACAAGAGCTATGAATTGTGGGGCAGGTTCTCTGTGCTGGGCACTGAGGAATGAGCACACTGTGGGGGATCTTGTTTCATCTTCACAACAGTCGGTGAAGGGGGTGCAATTAATGTCCTATTCAGGGGTATGAAAAGGGGGCTCAGAGAGGATAGCTGACTTGCCCAGCATCACACAACTACAGTGGTGCTCCAAAAAAATAAAAAAGCTTGATTTGTGGCATTGGATAATTTCTGTGGTGCAAATATTCCAAGGATTATGATTTTTAGCTATCGATGCTTTAACGATGGGCTTGCAATATTCCAGAAAATGTAGCAATAGGCTGTCACGAGCTGGTGGTATGAGCTGGCATGAGCTGGTTCCAACGAGCCCCTGTGACAGCTGCCTCTGTCTCTAGGAACTAGACTGTGGGCTGCTCAGGAGCAGGGACGAGGTTTTAATAACCTACGACCCCAGTGCCCTGCATGGCCACTGGAGCTTAGTAGCTGCTAAGTTAGGGTTTGTTGAATGAGATGGATTTCAGAGCATGGACAGCAGGAACAGAGGCCGCCTGGACAGACCCTCTTGCAGGACACTGAGAACACATCTGAGAGGCTCAGACCTTGAAGTGGGCCCAGGGGCTTGGGAACGTCAGGGTTAGTGGAGGCCTCTGGGCTGGGAACAGATGCCACATCTGGGCATCTGACAGCATGAGCCTTCCAGAGAGTGGGGGCGCCAGGAGAGGTTCAGCCTTCAGCCTCAGGGGCGCAGCTGCCGTTGTCCTGCCAGGGCCCGGTTGTCCTGGGACAAGCAGAGGGGCTGCTGTGTGCCAGGTGGTGGACAATGTGGCTGTCACCCTGGTCAAGTCAGGCCAAAGCTGACAGGCAGGGTCCTTCCTGTGTGCACATGTGTGTGCGTGTGAGGCTGGCTTGTGAGGAACACTTGGGAAAACCTTGGATCTGTGTGTACGTGTGTGTGGCACAGACCTTCCTCCCCATAGAGAATGCGGATGTGGGATTTTCCTTCATCCAGCTGAGACCAGAACAAGATGTTCACAGTTAGCAACAGAGATGCTAACTAGAGTGTTAACATGTGTCTGAGTGGGGCCAAGGCCAGGAGGGGAGGGCTTGGAGAAGAGACTTCCAGAGGGGACTGAGGTCCCCGCTGTGGGCAGCCTGGGCACAGGGACCCTGGAGCCATGAGACGATGACCCTTGTCAAGGCCTGGAACCATTTCTGGAGCCAGGTGAGGCTGCGTGTGTAAATGAGCATCAGTGCTGGTCGGAACAGTGATTGTCAAACTGGAGTGCCCATCTGTGTCACCAAGGGCAGGGCTGGCGTCACCAGCCAGCGACCTGCATGATCTCATAGGTCCCAAACTCAGAAGACCCCGCACTCAGAAGGGTTTAACTCTCTGCTGTTGGCATTTTGAGATTCTCAATACTTTTTGAACAAGGAGCCCTGCCCTTCCACTGTGTCCTGGGCTGCCCAAAGGTGGTAGCTGGCCTTCCCTACAGGGTCCCTGCCCCAGGACTTCTGATTCAGAATGTTCCCGGGTGAGAATTTTGAGTTAGAGGAATGGAATAGCACCGCGGAGTCAGGACGGAGGAAAAAGGCCCGTCCAGAAAAGCCGTGTGGCCAGGTCGGAGCTGCTACTGATGAGTCGGAAGCCAAGAGGGTGCAACGAGGTCAGCTCCGCTCAAACCTTTATTTCCCAAAGGGTCCGAGAGCCAAAGACCAGCGCCAGGCTTCAATGATGGGCAAGAACTGAGGGCGAGTGTGTCAGAAAGGACATACAGGACCCAGTAGATCAGATCTCAGCAGGAGCAGGCAAATCTGGGGTGGAAAATGGAGTCTGCAATGGGCTGAGACTCTGTGTCGCATCAAGAGAAGCGGAGCCCCGTGAGCCAGCGTACCCGGACCTACCCGCTGCTGCAGGAGGGGTGGTTCGACAAGAGCTCCTGGCACGCTGGAAGAAGATTGTGTGCTATCTGTCGGCTGTTCTGAGCCAGGAGAATGGTGGGTGGAATTTTGCAAGCTCTCAGGACGTGGATGGTGGGACCCTGGGCTTACCCAGCAGCCCTGAGGTCGGCCTGGAGTCTGCTGCCTGGAGAAGTTTGCGGGACTATTTTTAGCACTTTCTCCACTACAAAGCGATTTCTCAGCGACCTGTGTTGGAGCCCGAATCCCACCATTTCAACACTTTTTTTTCCACATGAAATAAGAGGTTTTTTTTTTTTTAAATTAGAGATTACAGACCCCTCAGGAGTCAACGAATGTGCTTTGGAAGGTTCACGGGCTCTGCTGAAACTGCGTGTGGAATTTAGTGAGCACTGTATGCACATATTCTCTCCCAGGGAGAGTATCCGTAACACCCATCAGATACTTAAAATGTTCCGTGACCCCCTCGCTGAAGGATTTATTAAAAGGATTTGTCTGATGGGGGATTATTCAATAAATGGTGTCGGGATAACTGGCTAACCCTTTGAGGGGGGAATAAAGCAGGAGTCCTACCTAAGTATTTTATCCCAGAATACATTCCGGATGTCCAAGGATGGAAATGTTAAATAAAAAATTGAAGCAGTGTAAGTTATGAAGGAAATCTGGGTAAATATATTTGTAATGTTGGAGTTGGAAACTGGTTTCCAAAATGGAAATAAAATCCAGAAGCTGTGTAGGAAAGGATTGATTCATCTAATTTGGAAAAATGAAAACTTCAGTGTGGGAAAAATAAAGACAACATACAGTTGAGGTCAAAAGACAAGGAGCAAACAGGAAAAAATATTTGTAGCACAAATCACAGCCAAGAAGCTAATTTATTAATTTGCAGTGCTCCGACAACCCATAAGAAAAGTAATGAAAATAACCAAATAGAAAGATGCGTACGCGGTGTGGGCAGGCAGTGCACACCACAGGGGACAACGAGCCAAAAAAAGACTAAAGAAATGCAAATAGACACCAAAATGGGATTATCGTTTTTTTTCTTACCTCACAGATTGACCGAAATTTATATTGATAGTGTTTCATCGTAGGGATGTTTTATATCTTGTTTAGTTCTCCACAGCTTAATATTTAGATTGCATCTGGTTCTCAAGTATTAGTAACAATGTTGTCAAAAACAATTTTGTAGCTAAATTCATCCTTATTTACTTAACATAAATTGCTGAAGGACCACCAACATTCAGCATCATGTAGCTGATCTGGCCTTTTCCAAAGTGATCAGAGCATGGGGTTTGGTGTCACAGCCATGGTACAGGGTTTGCAGCCCTCCTGGGAATGGTAGCTCTGGACGCGGAGACAGAAAATGGGGCAAATGATATTCATTGAGCATCTATTATGTGCAAACTGTGTGTTGGGTACTTCTGAATTTATTTGGCATCTCATTTAAGTCTACAGCAACAAGAAATCAAGCAGGCATCTTTTTCCCCCTTGTACAGATGAGAAAATAGAGGACCAGAAAGGTTGAGTAATTTCCCCAGACTGCACAGTGAAGGAAGAGCTGGGCTTCGGGACACAGGTATCTCTGGCCTGAGCCCACGTTCTTCTCGCCCCACCAGCTGTCTGTCGAGGGCAGCAGCAGGTGGTTGGTGTTACACTTCTGGAGGGTGGGGGAAGGAAGGAAGAAAGGCACTGCCAGGGAGGTGGAAGGACCCACAAAGACAACTTTTCCCTATTTACAATTTTCCTGGAGGTTGGCTCTGCCCCTGGGTGCCCTGATGTGCATCTCTCAAGGGAAAGTTCTGCGCTGAGGCTCAGGGGCCGTCTCTATGAGTTTGTGCCACGACTGGATGGATGGATGTTAAATGGCAATGGTCTCGCTCTGCCCTGCACACTCCAACGTTTTCGGTGCATTTAAGTGGGCCCCCAGGCTGGGCTAAGCTTTCATGCCCACGTGGGCACTCAAGCTTTCACACAGTGCAGCAACAGAACAGAGGCTTCTGTGCTCACTCTGGTCCCAGGAAATTCAAACCCTTCCTCATCTAATTGCTGTTCTTACCCCTTCTAACTGTCCTTGCCTTTCTGTCCTTCCCCAGCTGAGCCAGCCCACTCACCTTCCCCCTCCAGCCCTGACCGGACCACTGCCCCTGCCCGGTCACCCCATGAAGAAGCTGTAGTCAGGTAAAATTCTCAAAGAGCAAGGAGCAGGGACGGTGTTACCTTTTAAACAAATCCTAACGATACAATGTAGTTAGGAGTTTGGGGCTCAGGGTTAATATTCTAAGAGGGACCACTCCACATGTCTCCAGATGTGCTGGAGCCAAAGGGGGGAATCCGTGATTCTGTGTGAGCAGAGAGGGACCGTCCTGTTTGTGTCTGTGACAGGTAGGACGTTTCTTTACTCTGCTGTTATTCTAGGGTGACTACCAGTTAAAACTACCCCCTAAATATTTGGCTATTTCTAAAGACACGGTACACAATGAGAGACAGTATAGAAAGTAAGAAAGACTTAAAAAAATGTACATATGCTTTCACCGAGCACAATTTCACTCCCACGAATTTATCTTAAGGAAGTAATCCGATTTGCACAAAGATCTATGTACAATGTGTTTTTCACAGCGTCTTTGATACTATCGGAGAACTGGCAACAACCCAATTGGTCAATAAAAGGGACTGACCAAGAAAATGAATGTGGCTATTAAGAAGTGTGCTGTAGGAAAGGCAGTGGTGTGGTCCAATGGTCACAATGTCATGTGGTCGGTGGGGCGGGTGTGGGGAAGCAGGCTCGAAGCGGTAAGTGCAACAGTACATGTGTTTATAAGGAAAAGGATTGGGGGAGAGAGGAAGAAGGGTGGGATCTATGTAGCAAAAAATGTTAGAGTTTTCCTCCAGGGATGGAATTACGGGCAATTTTTCTTTTCCTTGTGCTTTTTGTTTTTCCACTTTTGCTGCCTTGACTCCCTTTGTAATTAGGAAAATCATTTTTTAAGAGAGGTGGTTCTGTCCTTTGGCTCAGGGCCCTGTGGTTGCAGCAGGCTGCTGGGCGCCTGAGGTGTCTGCTCAGGGCAGGGCAGCTGTCAGGTTGGGTCCAGAACACAGGTGGCCGTGTAGGCTGCTCGGCTTGGGGGAAAGGTGAGTTTGGCTCGTGAATTCACCTGCTGTGATCACTCTTACCTCCCTGATCCCACAGGGGACAATCAGTATCCCACATACCCAGCCTGTTAGACACAGTGTTTGATCGAAGATCGAGTTCCTCGGATTAGTGCTGGGTTGAAAAATGACCCATGAGTCCCTGGAGAGAGCGCAGAGCTGGAGCAGAGCTTGGAATTTATAAGCCAGCCTCCCAGCGCTGGGCCTGGACACCACACAATTTTGACAGATGATTCTCACGAGAAACTTTCGGTTTCCATTTGATTATGGGCCCATAAACACAGATTGCAATTGAGCAGAGTTAGAGCTCTGCCCGGATTGGACCTGCCAGGGCCGGGAAGCCCCTCCGGACGGGCCTGGCGTGCCTGCCGCCCGCTGGCCCTGGGCAGCTGCCCTCAGCTCTGCATGTGTCTGATGTGCCCACGTGTATCCCTTATGTGGGTCTGCTCTCCGCTTAGCCTGGGTGGGGACGTGTCTGTCCTCTGGGTCATCCAACCCTTACCCGGCTTTGGGTGGTACATGTGCCCTGTCGGTTCTGGAAGGTTTCAGCCAACTTGAGTTGGGGGTTCAGCAATTTGCTTTTGCTTTGTTACTCACTCATTCATTCATTCGCCATTCGATGTTAGCGAGCAGCTGCCGTGTGTCAGAACACAGGCCTGGAGGTACGAGGTAGACCGAGGGAGCCAGAGAATAAAGTCCCACTGCTGCCCGCAGTGGAGTCACACTCAGAGAGTGTCACATGCATTCATTTGGAAAAAAAGCTCGGGGAGCTAGGAGAGCACAGAGGACAGGCACCTAAGTGAGAGGGAGAAGCCAGCCTGGGCCACGAGGAAGGGAGGTTGGTCACTCGGTGCGACTCAGCGAGTGTCCAGAGCACCTGCGCTGGGCTAGGCCCCGAGGATGAGACGGACAATGGCAAGTCCCTGAACACACGCTGCTGACCATCGCTGAGCATCTCTCCCGGCAGTGGAGGCCGGGACTGCTCCTTCCTCCCTCCGCCTGTGGGGAAAGTACCAGGATCCTTGAGCAAGAGGACAAGAGAAAGCACAGCAGAGTGGCACCTATGGGGTCTGGAGTCTTCAGTAGGAATTAATTCAATAAATATGTACGGACCCTGTGCCGGGCACTCTTCAAAGCACTGGGCAGGCAGGAGAGGCCGAAAGAGACAAAATCCACGTTCCCAGAGAAGAAGGAAAGCAGAGACCACAGCCAAAGAAGCAAGCGCGAGCTCGTGCGCCAGGTGCAGAGAAGTGCAGGGGAGAAACCTCAGTCCGAGAAGGGCCGAGAGGGGATGGAGGGCGGCATTGGTTTTATACACTGGCAGAGACGAGGGCAGCCAGGACCATAGTGGCAACAGAGGAAGTGGCCGGAGGTGACTGGCTCTGGATCCATTTTGAAAGTGGAGCTGTAAGGTGAGGGGTGCGGGAGAAAGAGAGGAGTGGGGGGTGATTCTAAGGTTCTCAGCTGAAAACTGGGAGGGGGAGTTGCTGCTTATCGAGGTGGAGAAACCTGGGAGAGGAACGGGTTTGGGGAAGCTGCTTCTCCCCCACACCTCTGTCCCAGGGACTCCCATGTGCCACCCCGACCTCACGGTCCCTTAACCACCATCTTTTCAGTGACCTCGCGAGTGACTTTTCTTCCTTTGCAGATGCGCCATTTGTGCTGCCAACGTGGCAGCCGACAAGGAAATGCCTGCTCCGGCGGGCTGGGGCTCCGCACCCACTGCAAGCTGCGGTGCGCTCCAGCTCACAGCCCAGCACCACCCTCCCGTCCTGCCTGGGCACAGAAGTCAGGAGATTCAGCCCCAGCCTGGGGCCCGGACGCCCATGGCTGCTGCTGCCTCTGCCGGTCTCTATGCGCTCTGGCTCCTTCTCCATAGAAACGCCGCCGCCGCGGGGCTGCAGGGCCTCCCGCCCCAGGCCGGTTCACACCAGCCTCTTTTGTGGACCAGCTGCTGGGCCTCTGCTCTTTCATCCCTGCCCCTGGGAGGCCCTGGCTCCGCATCCTACGCAAACACATCTGGACTTCTTCAGCCCGCGTGACAGGAACATCTGCTGCCACAAAGAAGAGGACACAGCGGCCCTTTTGTAATCACTCCTGATTGCCTCCCGCCGCGGGGCACTTGTATTTGGGTTATGGATTTAAGGACTTCCAGGATGTTTCTAGAAGCATGTTATTGCCCCGGGCCTGGTCGTGACTGCTGTGTTCCAGGCGGCAGCAGGAGGAAGGGCACCATGCGGGGTGCAGAGGCAACCACAGCAGGCCTGTGCAGACCTCCCGTCTGGGTCTCGCAACGTCTCTTAGGAGGGGACAGGGAACACAGGGAGGGAGAGAGGCCGTGTGGCAGGTCCCTTGGGCCTTGTGTCTTCTGTGTTCTCCTGTGGAATTCCTCCTCCAGAGCAGCCTCAGCCAGCGGCTGAGGGAGTGGGGGTATAAATACCCCAGCGACCGTGCCCTGGGCTGGGAGGACTCGGAGACGTCTGTGCTGCAGGCCTGGGGAGACCCGCATAGGATTCAGCTCCAGTTGCCCACGTGGGCTCGATGAGCTGCTCCTCCCGGGCTGCCTGCCCCCACCTGTACGCCCTCCCGCCTCTCCAATGGTGGTCCTACGTGGCCTGAAGCTGTGCTAGATCCTCCTCCCGGGACCTGCTTTTGGGCAAACCCGAACAGAGACCAGCGATGGCAAACGTCAGCATCTGTGGGTTTATGGTTTGTTTTTTAGGGCAGTTCAAACAGGTGCCAAAAGCCTGTGGATATTCCAAAGCCTCAGCACAGGGCGGGGAGGGGCACGTGGAAAGTGGACCCATTCAGTAGGTTTGCTCCAGCCCGCTCCGAGGGGAGCTCGAGTCCAGAAAGGCGCAGAGAGTCAGCCCGCAGTCGCTGAGGGAGGGGTTCCTCTGGCTCCTCTATCTCGCCCCAAACAGGAGCGCACTTCCTTGTCGGAATGTGAGGCCAATTCCCCCTCTACTCCTGAGTCAGAGACGTGGGCTGCATTCAGATAGCTAATTTTGACATCACGTAAGGCCGCATCAGGACGAAGTCTAAGGGGAGTGCGGAGCTCCGCGGGCCTAGCCGCAGCCTGGCACGCAGACGCGGTTCATTCATTCGCGGCTGGCATTAGTGAAGTGGAACTTCTGGTGTCCGGACTTCCTCAGCCTCGTAACTCAGCCGGGGTGACTGTTTCCTGGGTAGTCGTGACACCAGCACGGTTCAGTCACAGAATCACGGAGGTCAACCTTTGCATTTTGCAATGTGGGAGCCACACTGCCATGACACAACTGCCACCTGCACCTCACCCTCTCCCCCAGTGCTCACCCTTTTCCGTGTTTCCTAAGGAACAAGGTTCGCCCATAGTGGCCCGTCTCATGCAGTCTCTGCGGAGTTTGTCTGAAACGGCCGCCGCGGAGGAGCGTCCCGTGCTGGAGCGACATGAGTCGAAGGAGGGCGTGTGATCACTCCTTCTCAGTCGGCTGAAAGGACGGACGATAAACCATTCACGCCGAGCGTCTGCTGCCTCAGGCTTGGCGACCTCGCGGGGAACGGGAGGAGAGCCTGGTTCTCATGTGGACAGATGGACCTGTTTGCAAATACTTCCCTGGATACCCGATAGCTCACAACGTCCTGTCTGGGGTGGGTGGCTGGGACTGAAGTGGCCAAACAGACCTCAAAGAAGCACCTGCCGCAGGAGAAGCAGCCCCAGTCGGCCAGGAAAGCATTTGTGCGCAGCCTCTGTCTCTGGGTGGGATTCTTTTAATAAGCAGGCTGGGGTGCGGATGAGAGCCCTGGAGCCAGAGGGAGGGCCAGCCTCCCTGCCATCCTGCCTCGGAAGCCACGGGATGAAGTCTGGACGGAGGAGGATGGGATGGAGACGGGCAGGATGTCAAAGTATCAACTTTGGATGTGTCACAGCCGTGCTTGGCACCCGGCTGGGGCAGACAGTTTCTCCAAGAGCTGATGCTAATCTGAGAAGGCATCTTGCCCAACCAAGCTATCTCTTGGTCCCAGACTTGTCCAATTTTCTTTCCAAGGACAGGCAGCGCACACCGTGCCCTCTTTGCAGTGAGGCTATACTGCAGTCGGAGAGAGAACCCTGCAGGGCAGGCATTGCTCAGTGTCCCCATTGTCATTCACGAGCATTCACTCAAGCATGACGCTAGGCCAGGGCTCTGCAGAGAGGGGCTTTGAGACTCCTGGTATCCTCTGGGACGAGGGTGGCAGATAGCAGACAGGGATCTCACCAATCCAGTTCCTGTGCCCCAGGAGATGCGATTCACAGTATTCTTATACTCAACTGGGATACAGCCTCAGAATCCTTCTTAACACTACAACCCAGCAGGCAGCCACTAACATGAGGATCCAGAGCTGACACCCCAGAGTAAACTTATTTTCCACATCTTCCCTGGGAACTTACAGTTTAAAACTGATTTCCTGACACGGATTAACATGCATAACAGATATGCAGATATGTAAATCAGAAATGCTTAGTGATTTATAATAGCAGATATGATCATTCACCCTGCCAAAAAGTTAAGGGTTTTTGCCACACTGCGAGGTTTCAAATTAGAGTGCCATGTGATTCATATCCCTGAATTTGGCACGAGGGCCGTCCTCATTTGAGTCGGGAGGGGTATGGTAATTTCGCTGGCCTCTCACAGAGAGCCACTGCCCGGGATGCAGGATTGGGACGCGAGCAAAGCAGGTGAGACTGATGTTTCCATTCTCTGCAGCACCTCTCCAATCTGCTCCCACCTCCTTCTCTCTCCTGAGCTGCCCTCAGTAGGTGAGCATGCCACTTATCCTCTGTCTAGGAAGGGGCTCTGTTAATAATTGCACCGGAATAAAAGGAGGTATCCCAGGCAAACAGGGCAGTGTGACCCCCATGCCAGCAGGCACCTCCTTTTGCGTGGGAAGGTGCATTTGTGTGTGCTGGATGTGTGCATGAGAGAGTTGGTGGGTGTGCTGTGGGGCTCTGTGGGAAAGCTGACCTTTCCTGCCTAGGGGTCAACTCCTTCCCTCTAGCTTCTCCTGCCAGGTCTCATGAAGTGTCTGGCTGAGCAATGAGGCTCCCAGGGGCTGGAGCAATGAATCACACCTCTGCCCAGCTTTTGGTGCAAGCCTAGGGCTGCTGCGAGGGCCCTTTAATTGCCTCTGGGATGGTAGCTCCCCTCCCCCTCCCAGAATCCAGATCCTGCTCAGAAGTGATAGGAGGGGACGCTGGAGGTTGGCAGAGCTGGCCTGTCCAGCAGGCATAGCGCCACAGTTGGGTAGACCCGGGGGACTACTCCCTTCCAGCTGCTGTTTCCCTGATGTTCCTACTTTGGGACCTTTTGCAGCAACAAGGGTGTTGACAAAATCCAGACAGTCACACATGGAAGGCACTTGTGAGATCATAGAGCCCAGCTGAAGTTCCCAGAGCGGAGGGGGCATGGTGGAGCCTTAGGCTTCCTGGGATCGGGGAGGATATTCCAGCACTGGTCCTGGCCCCCGTCCCCGTGGGTGGAAGAGATCCCGGCCCGGCTGCGGCAGGCCGTGGGGGCACAGGACAGGGCTGGACGCAGTCAGCACTGGCTGAGGTTGGAGTCCTGTCCTGGGCATCCTTGTTGGAAGAACCAGACAGATGACTCTCAGAACTAAGCGGGCAGAGCCCAGGGAACCTGCAAACAAATGACACGGAGAGCCGTGGGCCAGGCCCTCGGGGGCTTGGGCCTGGGAGAATCGGCCTGTCCGAGCAGCCTCTGCAAAGAGCTGCCAGTAATGCGCAGCCCTCAAAGCTGCCCCTTCACTCTGAGGTGGTGGACTGTGATTCTGCGACAGCCTCCAGCCAGCATCCAACGCTGAGCAGTGACTGTGCCCTTGCCTCCACCCCTACCGCGGAGGGAGGCAGTGGCGCAGCTCTGTCCATACAGCCAATAACGCAAAAATCACCTCTATTTGCAGTGCATTAGGATTCCAATTCATAACAAGTTTCCCTTCCTAAACTTGCCTGGCTTTGCAGATGTGTGTCTGCTAATGGCACGGCGAGGGCAGAGCCCCCGTGTGCCAGGCGGAAAAGAAGCACCTGGCATGGAGTCCCGAATTTTCAGATGAAAATCTGCTTTAGGGAAACCAGGGATGATGTGGGGGTGAACTCGTGTGTGGTGTGTGTGTGTGGTATGAGGTGTCGGGGAGGCAGGGGACATGGGATCCAGCCCAGTGACAGTGTTGAGGATGATGATGCCTGGTGATCACACTGGTAACACCATCATCCTCCTCACACTGTGGCAGCCCAATGATTTCACCTGTCGCCTTGGTTTGCCTTGACTCAGCCCTATGGGGCGGGTGCTACTATGGCCCCATCTTACAGAGGAGGATGCTGAGGACCGGAGAGGACCGTTAATGAGGTCCCTGCACTGGTCAGTGACAAACTAGGATTGGAAGGCTGGTGTCTGCCTTTGGGGGCCCTGCTGTGATCTGCCCCCGAGTCTGTCACCCTTGGGCAGAGCTGGGCTGGGCTAGACAAGCTTTCAGAAGAAGTGGCTTTCAGCTGTAATGGGGACAAGAACACCATGGTGAGGGTGGTGTCCACATGCTCTTAGTCACCCAGGGTTCTTCATTTTCCGGGCTGCGGGCACGCAGACTGGGCCTCGGACTGTATGGCAGCTTTGCACATGTTTGTGCTCCCAACAATGTGAGCAGAGCAGGCAGCAGGCTGCTGACCCTAGTCCAAGGGTCTCAGGTAGGTGTCCCAGCTTGATCAATACGGCAGCCCTGTCTTCATCGGGGTCCTGGCTAGGGGCAAGAACCATCCTACTGGGCACCTCGGGGCCCTGGGGTCACGGCTCTCTTCCGGGCACCCCAGGCCAGGGCAGCGCGAGGGCGCAGGCCTTGCTCCTCCTCTGCAGAGAACTGCAGAATCAGCTTCTGGCGGCCGGAGGCTGGGCCCAGCCGCTGCCAAGAGAACAACAGGAGGGCAGCTCCCTGGGGCCCTCCCTCCTGGTGCCCCTGAACTGAGCAAAGTCTGGGGCAGTGGGAGTCTGGGGCGGCAGGCGTGGGATGGGCAGTGTGTGGGATTGGCAGGGAAGAGCAGAAGGGCAGGGAGAAAGTTCGTCAGCCCTCATGGCAGGAGGTGGCAGAGAATCCGCCTCAGAATGGCTCAAGAAAAACCCAAAGGGAACGGGTGTCTCTCACTGGTCCCTTTTACTAAAATATCCACGTGTGGCTGAGTCCAGGGGCCTGGAGGATGGCGTCAGGACTTGGTCTCTTGATCTCTCAGCTCTGCCTCCTTCCGTGTTGGCTCCTTGCTCAAGCGATTGGAGCAGGACGGTGGCGTTGGGAAAGAGAGAGCTTTTCTGCTCAACCAAGGAAACCCAAGTTCTGGGCCTTCATTGAGTCACATGGGGGTCCAAGAACCAATCTTGTGCCCATTGATTGTCAACTCCGGGGGTCAGGGACCGGGTCGGGCCCCCACGGTATGGAATGGGGAAGGGTGGTGTGCCCCAAGGCCCAGAAATAGGAATGGAGGCTGCGTGGCCCAAGGAGCCATCACTGCTGGCTTAACGGGACGAGTCAGCCTGGATAGGTCAGACAGGTGGGAGTTCTTGGATGGAGATGTGTGCGGGGGACGGAAGGTCCACACGTGTGGACCAGCGAATACCGAAGCTTTTTTTCAAAGAGAGAATTCACTGGGCGCTCAGCACCAGGGTGTGGCCATAAATGAGCCTCACAGGTGCTGCTCTCAGGAAGGCATCAGGTGCACGCCAGCACAGGTGTGGGCACACCTGGGTATGTGTGGCGAGGAGGGGGGCCACTCGCTCCCTGGGAATATCTCATTCACAGACCTCAACGAGCCCCACCAACAACAGCCGGTATTTCCCTAGTGCCGTAGACAGCACAAAGCTTTGCACATTGTGCGTCCTTGGGGCTTCTCTGTGTCCCTGGGCAGCAGGTAAGGCTGATAGTGTTGGGATCTGCACAGAACAGGTGAGGCAGGGATGTTGGGCGCACACAGCAGGTAAGTGGGCTGCCCCTGGGACTGGGTTATCCGGATTTGTTTCTGGGCTCTGCCATTTATTAGCTCTGTGACTTTAGATCACAGTCTCAACTTCTCTGTGCCTCAGTTTCCTCATTTGTAAGAAGAGCTGATAGCAGCACCTACCACACAGGGTGTAGTGAGGATCAGGTAAGTCGGTGTGACCTGCTGAGCAGGCAGCATGGCGTGCTGCAGGAAGAGATCTGGGACACGTATCTCAGCCTTTTGGGTTCAGTTCTATGGCTGGACCAGTGATTTCTAGAGCCCACAGCCAGGTGCTGTGCAGCTTTAAATAAACCTTTGCAGTGGAAGGCTCTAGAGCTCTCCTGTGAACACTCGTTCCTGCAGCCAGGAGTGGAACAAGTCAGAGGTCCTGTGGGACCGTGTGCTGCTGCCGAGCTGGTGAGGCTGCGCCCGCACCGTTATTAAACAGCCTGGCTGATGCTGCGAGTCTGAGCGAAGCTGACGGTGGCATCCGGAAGGACTTCCTCCCGTACTTCAGCCTGGGCCAGGGCTCTGGGGGCAGGTGGCTGAGGTTTGGGGCTTCTCTTCCTCAAAAGGGATGTATAGAATAACGCAGGAGGTAGTGGCTCAGGTGAGAGGTGTGAATGGGGCCAGGCAGGGGGAAGCTGGACTGTTTGCCGGCTGGAGAAAGAGGGGAGATGTCAGTGCCCCGCTGCTCAAAGTGGGGTCCCCAGACCAGCATCATCATCACCGGAAGCCCAGTTAGAAGGGCAGAACCTCAGACCCAGCCCAGAAATATGGCATCAGAAGCTGCGTTTTGAAAAGATGGGTCGTGTGCGTGCAAATGTGTGGGAAGCACAGTGTTAGTCATCGTCACCCCCAGGGCTGCTTCTGTTCCCCCAGCCATGCTGAGCTTCCACCGGGGTTCCAGAAACAAGGGGGAGAAAGAACCGCTGATAGGAGTCCGAAGGCTGAGCTCTAGCCCCCATTTCCAGGGCTGCGCTGTCCAGTGTGGCGACCTCTAGCCACGTGTGGCTATTAAGGTTAAATGTAAATTACTGGAAATGAAGTACAACGAAACATTTCAGTTCCTCGGTCACACAAATCACATTTCAGGTGCCCAATGGCCACGTGTGGCTCATGGCTGCTGTACTGGGCAGCACAGACCGTAGAATGATTCCGTCTCACGGAAAGTTCTACTGGGCAGCGTAAGTCTAGTGTTTGATCATGTAGCCACGTGGGCTGGACGTCTCCCCGAATGGCAGCTTCCCTCTGGGGGTGGCAGGGGAGGGGGTGTATGCGGTAAACCCACAGGTGACAGATATGTGAGAACTCAGCTGTGTGTGTTTGGGGGGAGGGGCACAGCACTCAGGAAGCAGCTGCACAAGAACATCTGGTGAAAATCAAGGCTTCGGTTAGTTCAGGTGAAATGCACCGGGAAGGAAGTCGGAGATCATTCAGCTCAATTTCCACCCTCCCCTTCCTACCACCCATTTAATAAATCAAGACCTAGACATGGTGGCTAGACTTGAAGTTGGGTTTTGGACTCCAAGCCTAATGTTCGACTTACTTTGCTCGTGGGACGGTGAGGAGTCTCTGCCTGCAGAGAAGGTGTCAACGAGATGAGTATGAGGTGTTAGAAGAGAGACCAGGTGAAAGAGGACTGTTCTAGAACCCAAGAGCCTATGCCTACGGTCTTGGTGGCAGGTGGCCAGGTGGGGGTGGTGCTAGGGAAGGACATTGCAGGCGAGGCCAGGGGGTGGTGGGACCTAGGCTGGGAAGGGCCTGGCTCTGTCCCTGATCATTGTTCTTATATGACCCCTGCATGGGGCAGAGGCTGGGGAATTGTCCACCAGCACCCCTTTTCCCTTCCTCCTTGTTCCACATTTCTGCGCCTCCCTCTTCTCCCCTACCAGTTAAGTGTGTCCAGGAGACTGAGCTCTGAACCACGGAATCTGGACAGAAGGGACACTGCCACTTCTAAGGCTGGGCCCTAAAAGGGTCCTCTGTCTTCTCTGGTAGCCCTACTCAATGCAGATGGCGCAGTGGGGGGCTCTAGGCGCCAGAGGACTGCTGAGATACTGGGAGGGATTGGCCTCATCCCCCAAAACTAGAAGGAGTGGAAGATCCCAGCCAACACTCGTTAGAGGATTACTGCAGGAAATAAAGCTTTGTTGTTTATTGTTTAAACTCCACTGAGAATTTGGGGGATGTTTGTTATAGCAGCTAATGTACCCTGACATGGGTGTGTAGTGTGCTCCGAAATGCCGATGTCCCCACCAGACACCAAAGCCTTGGCAAGATTCTTGTAGGTTCTGAAGAGACTGTCCTTTCCCCTCCCTGTGTGTCCTTCTGCTCTCATTTCTTCCTGCCTAGGAGTTCTGTCATCTTATCCAATTGGTCCTTCAGGCCCCGCAGTCCAGCAGCAGTTCCTGTGATGGTGGCGCCAGGTGACTGCCGTATCCATGGGGGTATCAGGTTATGGCAGATCCAGGGACAGAAGTTCCTGCCTGCCCTCCTCCTCCAGGAAGCCTTTCCCGCATGTCTGGGTCAGGACCCCTCTGGTGCATCCCATGGGATACAGTCGATGGTGCCCGCCCCTGTTGCGCCCCGCCGTAGTGTAACATGTCATTCTGTGCTGGATCGCAGTTGACTTGTCTTGCTTGTCACTATACTGTGGGGTCCCAGAGAACTCCATTGCTCACACTGCAGAGGCAGCAAGAGCCAGGCACACAGATACCCACCACGGCGGGAACTGCTGACACGGCCCCCAAAGAACCCCACTCCTGGTGTTCATACTCCTGTGTGATCCTCTCTCCTTGGGCGTGGGCTAAACCTGCCGACTGTTTCTAATGAACAGAATATAGCAACAGCGATAGCAGATTCTGTTTTCAAAGACTTGCTTCATTCTCTCTCTTGCAGGCATCCTCTCATTCTCCCTCGTGCCTGATTGACATACTCTCCAAGCTGCCGAGTTGGACAGGCCCATGAGGCAAGGCATTGAGAGTGGCTCCTGACCACCAGCCAGTAGGGCAGTAATGCCCTCAGTCCAGTGACCCACGAGGAACTGAATCCCACCAACAAGCAGAGTGAGCCTGGTCGTGGGTCCGGCCTCAGCTGAGCCTTCAGGTGAGACCCCAGCCCCGGTTGACACCTGGATGACAGCCTTGTGAGAAGCCCTGAGCCAGAGGACCCAGCTGAGCCATGCCTGGATTCCTGACCCCACAGAAACTGTGAGATATTAACTGTGGGTTGTTTTAAGCTAGTAAGTTATGGGGTAACCTTTTAATGCAGCAATAGAAAACTAATATATCAATGAAAAAAACTGTAATGAAGGAAGGGAAATCGGTCCTTATGGTCAAGCAGTGGAGGATTGGGGCTGGCTTGGTGGCAATGCAGGAAGTGGAGGAGAACAATGGTGCGAAAGTGAAACTTGGGTGGGGACAGGGAGATGACCCGATAGCCACCAGGGGCCCTCTCAGGTACGGCTGCCTGGTGGTGGCCCTGGGGACAGTCCCTGCTGATGCCCAAGGCCTCAGGTGGGTGACAGCTCTCCCAAGTCTCTGCTCCTGGGGCTGACAAACCCTCACACTCCACATTCTGTCCATGCAGCTATAAATATTAAAACACACCAGAGGAGAGATTGCAAAATAGGGCTGTGGGCAAGTTACAGCTCCGAGCTGGGAGAGGAAAGGAGAGAGAATTTCTCTCTTCCCGTTCCTGCTTCATTGCATTCATTGCTGAAGGTGCTGTGGGCGACTAGCCCAGGAAGCTCGTGCCCTGCAAACTGGGAGGGAGGGCGGTTCCACGGAGGGTCGCTGGAGGGGTGGAGACGGGCACCACCTAGTTTTGGGTCCTGGCATTCTTCTAGAGGTCCCCTCCCCAGGAGTCAGAACTCCTTCCCAAACCATCCCAGCTGCCGCTATTGAGCAGAGCTCCAGGGTTCCTGCCCTGCTGGTCCCACACTGGGGCGAAAACAAAAAATAAAGTAACATGAAAGCAAACAGGCAAAGTGCTCCTGCGTGGGGAGATGTGGGTGGTTTCGGGGCTCTCCAACCCAGGCTCTGAGCGTGACAGCTGGCGGAACCCCAGGGGGCCCCTCCCTTTCCTCCATCCTCATGCCTTGAGTCTTCCTTTCCACCCATTCTTCTCCAGAAACTTCTTTCCCATCCACCGGCTTCTTTTGCATTCCTGCGGCCAGCACCATCACTGTTGGTCACCTCCCCCTCCCATGGCTGCCATAGCTTCCTGATGGCCCCCATCTCCCTCCTTTCCTGTAGCCTCTTCTATTCCAACCTGCCAGCAGATTCACTTGGCCACACTGCTTTGAATATGTCACTTCCCTGTTTAAAAATCTTCTATTTGTCCCAAACCGGGGCAGGACCACGCCTGGAACTGTTGGTCTGATGCACAGGCCCTCGGGTACCCTTCTACCACGCCATCCAAGGCCGCCCCCCGAGCGCCCACCACACCAGCTGGTCCCCGAGCCTGCCATCCGCCCAAGTGCGCCCCGAGCTCTTGTCTTCTTTCCTTTTCCCCTGCTCAGCCTGGCGGCTCCTGACCAGCTCTCTCCTACGTGTTTTCCTGCACAAATTCTACCCTCCTTCTTCTAGCCCAGGTCAAATCTTACCTCTCAGTGAATCCACACCAGACCATTGAAGCCCTAAGCATGTTCTCTGTCCTCTGAACTCGCATACAGTCTTAGCCTGTGCAATTCATTTGTTAATTAATCTGCACTGCGCTGCCCTGAGACACTTTGTTTTCTCCCTGTAGACTTGCACTGAGAGTTAACTCTTCAAGGGTCATTTAAATTTTGTTTGTTTGTATCTTGGCTTCGAGCCCCTCGTGATTGCAATGGGAGCAGATGTCACAGCTTTTTGTCTTTTGCATTCCCCGGGGAGCCCAGCACCGAGCAAGGCCCATCACGGGAGCACAGAGTGGGTTTGCTGGATTTATTCTCTCCTTGCACAGGTCCCGGGACACCACTCCCTCTGTTTCCCCACTAAGTCATTCATTCATTCATTGATGTCTCTTTTGGAGGCACATATTTTTGTGCTCATCCTTAAATGCTGTTTCCTTGGGCTGAGTCCTGAGCCATCTGCGTTTCTCACGTTCCGCCCTCGCCCTGAACAATTTCAGGCCCGTTCATTCTTCCCGTGAGTGAATGCATGAATGAGCTTACACACTGATGTATCACTGCGTCCCTAAGCTGCAGGTCCCTGTTGGACCTCTCCAGTGGCACATCCCCTCGGCACCTCCGGCCCCACAGACCCAAACTGAACCCGTGTGTTAGTTTCCTACACCTGCCGTCACAGCGAACCACAAACGGGGTGGCTTAAAACAAGAGACCTATTCTCTGCCCGGTCTGGAGGCTGGAGGTCCAAAATCAAGGTGCTGGGGGCCGTGCTTCCACAGAGGCTCCAGGGGGGATCCTCTCTTGTCCTCTCCTAGCTTCTGGCAGCTTCCGGCCATCCTGGGCGTGCCTTAGCACGTGGCTGCATCCCTGTGACCTCTGCCTATGTCTCCTCAAGGCCTTCTTCCCCTCTTGTCTCTGTGTCTTCACGTGGCCTTTCACGGGACACCAGTCTGTTAGGCACCCGGGTCAGCGCCCACCCCAACCCAGCGTGCCTTCGTCTTAATTACTTACAGCCGGAAGACCTAGTTCCAAATAAGGAGGCTCTAGGTGGACCTGAATTTTGGAGGGACACCACACAGCCCCGTGCACCCCTCGTCTTGCCCCTCAAACACGCTCCGTGCTGGTGGATTCGCCCCCACCCTCCCAGTCACCCAGACGGGAGAAGCCTGGGGCTCGTCAGATGTCCTCCCCCCATTCCTGTGCTCTGCTCCTGCCGCGGTCCTCGCCACTCGCACTCCCTCGTCCCCATCCCCCCGACTCGCCGCAGCGGCCCAAGTGACTGTCCTTGTCTAGGTCAGTGTCACCCAGTCTTCTGCTCATTATCACCTCTCAAGACGTCTTTTCCTAACGGCCGGCCCCATGCAGCTGGGAGGCCACAGACACGCATGCTCTACCTCTGTCCATGTGCCGTGTGTGTTTATGCGCCTTTAGACATGAAGAGTGAGACTTTTGGCACCCCCCAAGAACCAACTTTACCCCTTTGGGGGCAAAATCACCCCCGTCCAGGATGCACCGTCTGTGCCAACAGCCTCCAAGGTGACTTTCCTCCCTCTGTGTGGCCCCCGCTCCTCCCCTCGCCTGCCCATCCTTCCTACTTTCATGCAACACAAAAGGGAGAGTGTTCATTCGGAAACGTGTTGCCCGAGAGAATGTCCAGACCTCTGGGGTGGCGTCCTTCTCCTGTGTTTTGTTGCCTGCCTCCTGCCAGGGTGCTCCCATAACTCAGGGCGACTGCCGCTGTCGGGCCTCTGCACTTGGCTCCTGGGACTCCTGCGGCCTGCACCGCCCGCACCCTGCGCCTGCGTGTTAACCTCTGCTTATACATCAAGACTCACCACGCCGAGGAAGCCGTCTCCTGCCACCACCCCGCCCATGGGACACTGGATGCCCAATCTTGACACCCACTGGGCCTGACCGGCCTCCCACAGTGGAACCTGGCATGCTGCCAGCCTCTCTGCCAGGCTCAAACGTCTCGAAGTCAGGGGCTGCTTCTCACCCCTCTGCATCTCCAGAGCTCGGCCCAGCGCAGTCGAAGCTCAGCAAGCGCATCACTGGATGAACGAATGCATGCGTGAGCGAGTGAATAGTAGCTTCTCTGGACTGTGACCCAACTGCCCAAACGCCTCCCCTGGACTCGCCTTTGCTACCTGCCGCCAGGCACTTCTGAAGGCTGCTGGGTTTCTACCTGCCTCTCCTCTGCCTTTTCCTCCTTTGGTGGGAGTTGCTGTGCAGGAGGCTGCTCCCCCACTCCTAGCCAGCCTTGCTCTGCGTTTAACTCTGCCCTGGGGCCCCTGGCCTTCCTCCTCCTCTCCCCTCACCCTCCACATTCCTGCTGAGTCCCTGGAAACCTCCTGTGATGCCCTCCTGCCCCGTCTTCCCTGCCTCTTTTGCTCCAGGCCACCCGTGTGCCCGCTGCAGGCTAATGGCTGTGCCCACTGCCCCCTCTTCTGCGGGACGCCCCTCCAGGCAGCCACTCCTCCCGGTGGGCACAAGGTCTTTAAGACGCGCCTCTTAGCCTTTGAGTGGGGGGCTGGGCAGGGAAGAAGGGAAAGTGTTCACAAGACCCTGGCGCCAGTCCTGAGTCGTAGTGGGGTCCTCAGTAGGGAGCAGGACTGCCGGCCACGAAGGGGACATGGCTGGGCCGTGAGGTGGACAGTGATCACCTGGGTCAGACTTCACGATGCACAGTCAGGGCCCTTGTCCCAGGCTTGGGTCCCCTGGGAAAGACCACAGACATGGACTGTGTCGACCCCCGGGGGAGGGTGCAGAGGCCCTGAGACCCACATGTAGATGGCAGGGCAGCAGCCAGGTGAAGGCGAGGGCCCTTGGGGGGGTGACAGGGTTGGTAGAGAGACCAGGGAGGACAAGAGTGAACAGGAGAAATGGGGAGAACCTTATTCGGTCTGAACAGAAATGGTAGAATGTCCTGTCCCTAACTGTGACCTCCCTTCCAGATGCGCAGCCCTTCCCCGTACACAGGGCCCTGCTCTGGGGACCTGGGCAGGTCTGCCAGCCGCAGTGGTGCTGCCAGGGCTGTTCTAGTCCCCGGTGTGAGTTTCCTGCAGCTGCTGTAACAAGTTATCAGCCAAGGCGTGGCTTAGAGCAGAGATTTATTCTCTCACGGTTCGAGAGGCCAAAAGCCGAAAATAAGTCTCCATGGGCTGAAATCAGCTCAGGGCTGTGCTCCATCTGGAGGCCCCAGGCGAGTCTGCCCCTCGGGTCCTCCAGCTGCTGGCAGTGGCCTCATTCCTTGGCTCGTGGCCGTCCCATTCCCGTCTTCGCCTCTGTGCCCCATCGCATGCTTTTCTGCCTGTGTCCGGTCTGCCCCTGCTCCCTCCGTGACTGCGTGTGGCGCGTGCCCAGGTCACCCAGCAGGACCTCCTCATTTTGAGAACCTCAATTTAATCATGTCTATAGAGTCCTTTTGTTTTTCTTCCATGTCAGAAAACATTCACAGGCTCTAGGGATTAGGGCAGGGATGTCTTTGGGAGCTGTTACTCTGCTCACTGCATACCCTTTGGCCCCTACAAATTACACAAATTCCTCTCCATGGAAGATCCAGGCTGGGATGGAGATGAGCCGGGTACCCTCTCTCCTGCATCCCATGCTCACCGACAATAGACACCGCTCAGTGCCTCTTTCTCCCTACTCTTCTCTCTCATTTGGGGGTCCATTTGGGTCTGGAAACACTGCTCTGAGTCCCTGGAGGGAGCACATGCGAAACCTCAAATTCTGTCAGAAGAATTTCCACCGGGGCAGCGGTGTTGTTTTAAATGGCTTGGAGGAGGATGAGTTGTAATTTCCTGGAGTGCCAACTGTCTGACCCTGTCTCTTGGCTGGAGACGGTGGGTGCACCGTGCTGGGCGGGGTGGAGGGATCAGGGCCCAGGCCTGTTGTCTCCCCACATACTCACGAGGAGGGAACTGTCTGGCCTGGGCTGGCTCCTGGGCCCATAGGACCAAAGAGAGGGACTGGATCCCTGTCACCTCCCACGTCACTGAGCCCAGCGGGTGTGGTTTCGAGGAGGGGAGGGCAGACTGGCTGAGTGCACCTCTGGGGACAGCCAAGGACAGCCACTCAAGGTCAGCCCTGCACTCCTTGCTTGGGGACTGGGTATGGAAGGGCAGATAGCAACAGGTTGAGGACAGGAAGCGTCTAGGGAAGAAAGCACAGCTGCAACATAAGGCGTAGAAAGATTGCGTGACTTAGAGTCAAAAGAACTGGATGCAAGCCCCAGCTTCCCTTGACTCTCTGTGTGGCTTTGGGGAAGTCACTTAACTTCTCTGAGCTTCATTCGGCTCATCTGTCAACTGGGGAGTAACAACACCTCCTTTATGGGGGCGTGTGAGATCAATGGGTTACGGTGTGTGGATGCATTTTACACATGCTTTCCATGTGCAAAGAACTTCGTTATTCCAATCTCTACACCCCATCTGCTAAAGGTTGTAAAAACCCACTGTGACATTTAGAGGCTTCTAGAGCCAGAGGAGGGTTGGCGACTTTGGTTCCTCTGGACCCTAAGGAAATGGAGGACGACTGGCAGGACGACGAGGGGAAACCCCGAATCCATTCACCCGCACTGAAGGGACAGGGGGACGCAGAGGCGCCCTAACCTGACTTTGCTGCTGTTTGTTGTTCTTGGGAGGAAAATCCCCAACCTGATTCTGCTTGAAGCCGGCTGTCTGGAGTGATGTCTTGACAGGATGATGGATGGTGGCCAGGCACAGTTTGTGACACTGAGGCATACGCTCTGCATTCTTTATCTGGAGCCGCCGGCGGCAGAAGGCTACCAATAAGCAATCCAGTTACGGGGATCCCTGATAAAATTCCATCGCTGGCCCCAGAGACAATCACGCTGGATGCGACGGCGGGAGGCGGCGGGCGAGGGGCATGTTGGGAACGCGGCGCAGCCACTGGGGAAATTTTCCCTGAGCCCGGAGGCTCTTGTGCCGGGCATTCCATAAAAGAACGGAGACTCAAACCACCTCTGACATCCAATTGTCTGGGCCATCTGGGATGCGAGGAGGCTTGCGTGGGGAGGTAGCCGAGGGCCGTGTTGCGGCCACGAGGCTGAAACCCCGGTGTTGCGATTGCCTCGGTTTTGTTGAGAAGCTGGGTTTCGTCCCTGGAGTGCGGGTGGGAAGCCAGCTGAGTGCCTGGCTCCCTATTTTGGCCTCCTGCAGATTCGTCGGGACCTGCTGACGCCCAGGGTGATCGCACAGGCCCCTGCCCTCGGAGGTTTAGGCCAACCTGCTTCGGAGCCTCAGCGTCACAGCGGTGCCCACCAGGGACCTTATCTGGGCAGACATGATACGAAACACAGCCCTTCTCCATTTCCCAGAACCATCCACTGGCCTCGGAATTTTGTGAGTTTAGCAAGACTTGGGGGTGTGGGGTGGGGCGATCTCCCAGGCCCCCACCTCCTGGGCTTCTCCGCACTCCTGACCCTGTTTCTGCTCTTGTTCCCTTCAATGCTGCCAACAAACGCCTCCCGTGTCTTTTACGGAGCAGCTCTTCCCCCAGCTTCCAACCCCAAGCTTGCCAAGGAGTTTTCGAAGGCAAGGCAGCTCCCTCTTCTACCCGCTGCTGAGAGAATGAAGCAACGTCCATGCGCTGCCCGCACTAACAGCCAACGCTCAGGAGTCTTCACCGTGGGCCGGGCACTCCCAGAGGTGTTTTGCAGATATTGGCCCATTCATTCTCTCAGTAAGGTGGGTGCTGTGTTTATGCCCATTTTACAGATGAGAAAACTAAGCCACGGGTGAGTCAAGTCCCTTGGCCAAGGTCACAAAGTAAACCCAAGACATCTAGCTCCTGTCTTCCCATTATCACCGTCACTCTGGATGTGGATGGGCCCTTGAGAGAGGCCCTCTCACAAATATAAATTTTAGTGTAAATTATTTCTGCTTCCTCCCTCTCCTCCCCTATCCCCTCTGCCTCCTCCCCTTCCTCCTCCTCCTTCCCTTCCTCTTTGTCTCTTTCTCGTTTCTCTCTTCCTCCTCCCTATTTCTTTTTTTGGTGCGTACCTTGAATCAGAAATTTTTCTGAGGGTCAACGGCCCTGTATGAAACAAAGATTCCCGACTTAGCCAGACGCATGACACATTTCCACCTGGGGAAGGCCTTGGCCCTCCGGCTGCAGCAGCAGTAGTCCTGACGTCTCCCACGGTGGGGAGACCGGGCAGAGGAAGCAGGTGTCCGGGCAAGCGGGCACTGAGGCCCCCGGGGTGTCCCCACCAGGAAGGCTCCCCGACGCCTGGTGGAAGCAGCTTCCCTGTCCAGACCTCTCCGCCCTGCCTTCCCCACGGCCCCTGCCCAGCCCCAGCTTCGGGAGCCCGTGTCCCACGAGGGCACCTCTCCATGCCGCTGGTCCTCCCTTCTGCCTTGGCCTCTGAGACAGTCCCCACCACCTTGCACTTCCCTCCTCCTTGGGCTGGTTCCGATGGCTCCTCAGTGAGGCACAGCCACCTCCTTCCCTCCAGACGTCCCCCAGGACAAGCAAACTGCCCATCCTCGTTCTCCCCGACTGGCCTGGACTCGTCGTTTTCTCGTGATGGACAGTTTCTACCAAGGCCAGCAAGAATTTCCCGCCTTCCTCCCCGGGCACCCCAGAGGACGAGGGGGAAGGGAGGAGAGCAGAGGGTGCCCGCCCTGCTCCGGGCCTGGGCAGCGCTGGAGGGTGACACGGCTCAGTGAGGGCGGATGGGGCACTGCGGCAGGGTTCGGCGGGATCTGCCCAGACGACCTGCAGCCTCACTCCCCACCCTCCCACCTCCTGGGCCTCACCTGTCCCGACGTCACCGGCTCTGCACAGCACAGGGACCGCGCAGGGGATTTAATCAGCCTCTCGGCTATTAGTCCCCAAGCAGTAATTGAAGTGGGCTGATTGGACCTATCTATTAGGCCCAGGGAGCTTCCGGCAGACGGCTCTCTGAGCGTCTCCTCCGCCTGCTAATCTATCTGTCTGGCATTTTATCTGCCTCCCGGAGCCGTGCTTGAGCACTGAGGCATTTTACAGTATTATTATTACTTAGCACTTATAACACACTTCATCAATGAGAGGGTCGGGCGGCCGAGCCGCGACTATAAAGCACGGTGCTCCGGATAGGGAGATACGGATCTCTCCTCGGCCGTGTAATATTTGATGCCGGGTCTTTGGGTTCCTTGTGATCTGGTTATTAGTTGCGTCTCCTCGAGGAGAAAGCCTGACTTCTTTCTCTGCTGAACGGAGGCAGGTGGGCAGGGCGCACAGAGTTGGGTGCCGCAGGCTGGGGGAGGCACACAGGGGAGGGCTTCGCTGGGGTCCCCCAGACGCAGACCTGAGACGGGGGCTGAGTGCCCCGGTTTATTTGGGAGGTTTCCTAGGGCGCCCTAGGGGGTGGAGACCTGAGACCTGGAAAGGCGGCCAGCCAAGGAAGGAGGCTGGGCTATTGGGCAGGCCACCGCCGGGGCAGGTGGGGCTTGGCTGGGGAACCCGGCAGACAGCAAAGCGCACCTCAAAGCTACTCCACCTGCAGGCTGAAGAAGCTGGAGTCTTTGTCCCCTGACTCCAATCTGACATTGGCCGAGGCTGCTTCCAGGGCTATTAGTGCTTCGAGCCTGGCCCCTGCCTGGGCTGAGAGACGCCCTCGGCTGCAGAGACACAGGTGCTTGTAACATGTGCTGCCCAGCCGGTGCCCAGGGGGACCCTGGCAGTGGACGACAGCGGCTGTGGGAATTGGACACAGGTGTCCTAACAGGATGACGAGCCCTGGCCGGCAGCTCTCCTCCCAGATCGTCTGTCAGGGCCCAAGGCTCTGCCACGAAGCCCAGGCCAATATGCAGAGGTCTGGGGACTCTGTCCAGCGGCTCCACCTCCCGGGGCCTACCACGAGCGGAGCATCCAAAGACAGGCCCAGCACATGGTTGGGGTTCAAATGCCAGCTCTGACCCCTTCTGGCTGTGTGACCTTGGGCAGGCGACCTCATCTCTCTGAACCTTAGTCTTCTCATCTGTGAAATGGGAGTAATAATGCTACCTGGCAGGACTGTTTGCAAGAGCTTGCAATGAGATAGCGTCCACAAAGCGCCTGGTCTCACACGCGGCCCCAGAACAAGAGCTTCCCTTTCACGTACTGACCCTACCCCCACCTGGACCCACTTCCCATTAGGAATATTTTGAGTTACGAGGATTTTTCTGGGGTTCACACTCCCAGGGAGTGGGACTTGCTGCTTCCAGAATGCTCTGCACCTTTCCCATGCCACGGGCAGGGAGGTGTCCTGCTGGCCGCGCCAGCAGCCGGGCCTGCTGCTGGGGGCTGAAGACGTCCTATATCCACCAGGCCCAGGTAGAACCTCGCAGCATCCCCTGAGGGGCCAATTTATACAGCAGCTTAAGGATCTTTTAAAGCTCCTTCCCCTTCCCGGAGATGTGGGAGTCAGCGGCGGCTGCTGCTCCGGGCTCCGGGCTCGTTTTCAAAGGGCCTCCCCCTGGGCAGATGGAAATCTTGCAAGGAAAACCTCTTTCTTTTTTTCTTACATATTTTTTTCTCGGTGGCAGAATTCTTGTTCTTGCCTCAGTCCCTAACTTCCAGAGTAATCGGGAATTGAGACCTGCGGGTCAGTGGTCTCAAGCCCCTGGGGGTACCCCCTCCAGGGAGCCTCCCCTAACCGCCCCACCAGCTCCAGTGGCCCTGTTTCTGCTCCCTCTGGTTTTCCGGCTTCCTCGTGGCCACATGCTTGACATGGGGCTCTGGTCTTTGTGGTCCCGTAAATGCGTGCACAGTGGGAACCGGCGTCTATCTACCCGGAGGGACGACAGCATCTGCAAGGACAGCAGTCAGGCCCGTCCTTCCTCTGGGTGGGGGAGCTGCTGCCTGGCTGTGGGTGAGGCGGCAGCAGAGCCCACCACCAGGCCGCCTGCCCGGCCCAGGTAGGCTCTGGGCAGCAGCCAGTGTCTGCTACAGAGAGGATCCATCAGAGCTGAAAGGCCTGGAAGCCCTTCATCATATTAAAGACCAATTCGGTGCAGATTAAGAGGACACAGCATCCGTTCTCTTGGGCTTGGGGAAGCCATCCATCCTCCCGGAGGCACTCCGGGGTGGGCGGGGGAGCTCTGGGCAGGGAAGGGAGAAGACCCAGGTAGCAAGAGGGTGGAGAGGATCCTGCAGCATCCAGGCTCTCCTGTGGCTCAGTGACCTCCCAGGACCTGAGCACTCTGCCTCCTGCACCGGGCCCCGCTTTTGGCCAGAGGCCTGACAGTGCTCAGGTGCCCTCGCTTTTCCTTAACATCAACTCACCTGGCTTCTCCCAAGGCCGGGAGCTCGGCTGTGGCGGGGGCATTGCCAGCCACGGTCCTCCCTTCCTCCTTCTCTGGCCTGGCCGCGTGGCTGTCCCAGGCTACCTGGGGGCTTCTTCCAGGTCAGGCTGGCAGGAGTGAAGACACGGGGACTAGGGACGGGAGAGGGTCTGCTCTATCGATACTTGGCCTTGGGGAGGACACGTTGGCAGCCTAAGGCTTCGGGTGCGGCCCAGAAGCATGAGTGAGGGAGGAGGATGGGATCTGTTCACTAGAGGAGGGCAGAGAGAAGAAAATGCGCATTTATTGACTTCCTTCTGTATGCCAGGCCGTTTTTTGTGTTATCTCATACTGTAAATATAGCATGGTGGTCAAGAGATCAGGTTCCAGAATCAACAGAGCTGGGCTAGAATTCCAGCTCCCTTCCTTTCTGGCTGGGTGGCACTCGGCAAGTGATGTAACCAACCAAAGCCGCTCTGTCTTCCTTTGCAGAGTGTAAATAATCCAAGTACCTTTCTCCAAGACAGCCTCTGTCTAAAGCACGTGGCAGCGCGCCTGGCCCATCAGGACATGTCCTTCTATTATTAATGACCATGTGATGCAGAAATCATACACTTATTTTTGGTAAACGTAGCAGCCAAGGTTCTGAGACGTGAAGAAACTTGTCCAAGGCCACCGAGTTAGAAAGTGGCAGAGCTGAGAGCGAGACAGAGCCCAGACCCTTCTTAGACACCCAGCAGCCTCCACGGGGAAAGAGATGGACGACCCCAGGGCTAGAGAGGTGCCCGCCTGCTCAGCCCCGTTGGTAGGGCAGGGGACCGGGCTGCCAAGCCCCTGACAGCTGACAGAGCTGGGCAGGGGCTTTTCCTTGGAGCTGGCGGAGAAACTGCTCCAAGGTGAGCCCTGGGCGACGTAGAAGGCAGCTGTGCCGGGACAGCCATAAACTCTTTAACCTTGCGCGGGCTTCGTCCTTCAGCCGCCTGGAGAGGGCTCGGGCAGCGGGCAGGCTGGCGGGGGCGGCGGCTGTGTCCCACACTCGCTCACTCACGGCAGACTTGACTCTGGATAAACAATTACAGTCTATTTACCTCCGACCATATGGTGCTGGGGAACAGGTGTGCGGGTAATGAAGAGCCCAGCTCCAATTAAGCGTCTGGGAACCCGGCCGGATTCCCGCAGAATCTTCTGCTTGGGCCGAGGCCCACGTACAAATGAGAGCTAAAGGGACGGAGCTCGGTGGAGTGGGAGTGGGGGGTCTGAGGTGGGTGCCAGGCAGAGGTGGCCAGTGGCTCCCTTCCGCCATCCCGCTCCTGCTGGCGAGGGGGCAGGGCCCAGGGCCCCCAGGGAGGGCCTCTCCATGGCAACCTTGGGTGCATCTGGTTGGTACAATGCGGAATGAGTCACAGGCATTAATCTCTTGGCCAGGCCGTTGGGGTACCTGTCAGGTGGGGAGTCTGGAGGAGGTTCCTGTGAGACCGTGGGGTGGGGCAGGCGCCTGTCACTCTCTGTCCAGGTCCCTCCCACTCTGGCCTCCTTGACCTTGGCCTTCATTCCTGACCATTCAGCGCACAGTTTGGGACACCTCCTACGTGCTGACCCAGGCACCGACACATGCTGATGAGCAGAGTAGACAAAGCCTTGTTCTCACTGAGTTTGTATTTTAGGTGGATAAAAATTTCAGACATTTTAGGGAAAATGGATGGAAAGACAAACAATGAGTCACATACACGAATAAGGTAATTTCTGAGGTTGGTGAGTGCATCTCATTCCATCTGCCCCATGGACTCCTAGCCACGCCTGCAGGCCCCTGACACTTCCCAAATGCCGCCAGGGGTCGGTCACTCCCTCCTCCGGGCTCCTGGTCACTCCCATCCCCATTACAGCACCTGGGAGTTTTGTGAACAACTGCTCCTGTGCCACTGTCCCTCCAGGACATTGTCCTTGTCCAGGGCAGGGAGGGTGTCCAGCCCATCTGCTATTTCCAGCATACGGCGCGGGGTCCCGTGGGCAGAAGAGGTTGGATGAGTGATGCGGCAGACGGCCCGAGCCTCTGCAGCCCCAGCCTCCCAGGAGACTCGTCTGGCCTGCTGAGACGACATAGTCCCCTCTGGCCTGGCCCGGCCTGACAAGGTAGATGATGCCAGCCTTCCGAGGAGCCCCTGCACCTCGCGTGACCACAGAGCAGGCAAGGTGCCCCTCACAGGTGTCCTGGAGGCTGCACACTGAGCCGGGAAGAAGACAAACAGCCCCCGTCCCCGTGCAGGCTGCTGGGAGTGGACCGAGGGCACGTGTGCCGATGAATCTCTCCTGTCAGTTTTTACTGCAGTGAGGAGGCCATGCGCACGAGGAGAGGTGGGGGATGCATCTTTTCTTCTAGGAAGCCGCCGTCCCCGTCACTGGTGAGGACAGAGACAGAAATGGGCGTTTTTCATTCTCCTTTGCCTGCTGGGTATTTTTCTTTTCTTTCAGTCCTGGATTTATGCATTGCTTTAGACTTGGCAAATGGAAATCAACACCTTCCCAAACTTCCCCGCTGGCAGGTCCTCTGGAGATGGACTCTCCGTCGTCCACTCACACATGGTCAGGCCCCCGGGCACGCTGACCCACCGACAGGGCTCTCTGCAGCTCCGTCCGATTATAAAGGGGACACCTTCCAACAGAAATACGCAGCTGGGCTGCAGGAAATGGATAACAGGTGAGTCCAGGGAAGATCAAGGTTTCAAATGAGGGACTTGCACAGTTTCTAGGGATGCAAGATTTCTGGAGCCAGGATTCTGGAAGGCGCCAGCCTCCTGCTCTCCCTGCCTGACACAGAGGGCAGGAAGCAAACTAAATGGGTTTCGAAATGGGAAACAAATTGGATTTTTAAAAAATGCTCTGGTTCTAATGATCAGAGGGGTTATTCATAATCCTGGAGTAGAAAGTGTGTCTTGAAATCTATGTTTTGTGTTGACAGCTTCTCCCTAATGGGCAAGATCTCACACATGATAGGGCCATAAAACACAGAGCCCGGCTGGCCCTGCTGCCTGTTCGATAAGGGAGATGGACGGACTCTCCGGCACAGTGCGGCCCCTGCCCCGCCACACACGACTCCCACCCCCACCGTCTGGGCTCCCCAGTAGGTGTGGAGGGAAGGAAGGAGGCAGAAGGCAGAGCCCTTGATACTGAATGGCCCTTGGAGCCAAAAGTTTCCAAAATATTGGAAGACATGCTCCACAGGGCACAAATCCCATGCTTTGCAATGAAAGGGTTCCATGTTCAAGTCTGGGAAATGCCAATAATGCACCCCCTCCCAGAGATTCAAAACGCTCATTAGCATGGTCACGGCTGAGGGTCTTCCAGTAAAGAAAACCTACTGAACTTTGCTCAACCCAGCGGTTCCCAAACTTGTTTGATGACAGACTCCTGTTTTTACACAACCCCTGCGGGATTGGTTTCCCAGACCTGTGGTGGTAAAGGTAATTGCACTAGTTTGCAGGCCTACTGTGATCAAACGCCACAGGCTGGGGGCGTAAACCGCAGAAATGTATTCTCCCAGAGTTCTGGAGGCCGAAGCCCAAGATCGAGACATCGGCAGGGTTGGTTTCTCCGACGCCTCTCTCCTTGGCCTGCAGATGTGGCTGTCTTCCCCTGTGTCCTTCTGTGGTCTTTCCCTCTGTGTGTGTCTGCGCCCAAACTGCTTCTTATAAGGACACCCATCCTATTGGATAGGGCCCAACCTAGCTCACCTTAATGACCTTTTTAAGGACTCTGTCTCCAAAAATGGTCACGTTCTGAGGTGCTGGGGTTAGGACTTCGACATATCAATTCAGGAGGGGGCACACGAGTCAGCCACAACCACAGCCATGGGTCTTGGCGTAACGATTGGAAACTTGGCCTTGGTGGGACCCAGGGGGCAGGAAGGTGGGTGAGCTAGCAGGGCACCCCTGTGCCACCCCCAAGGCCTGCTTTACAACAGAACAGCAGTGGTGTTAACAGCAACTGCATTTCGGAGGCATTTTACACATTACAAGTAATTTTCTATCCATCGATTAATAGGATGCTTATAATAATCCATAAGGTAGGAGATCCCATTATTATTTCTACTTTATAGAAGAGGCTGCCGATACTCAGAGAGGTCGAGTCACTGGTTTTTGGCCACCCAGTAAATAGTTGAGTCAAGGACTAAACTCAGGTGGGCTTAAAGAACCAGGCCTGAGGCCAGCTGTGGTGGTTTACACCTATAATCCCAGCACTTTGGGAGGCTGAGGAAGGAGGATCACTTGAGCCCAGGAGTTGGAGGCTGCAGCGAACTATGATGACACCACGGCACTCCAGCCTGGGAGACAGAGTGAGACTCTGTCTCTAAAAAAAAAGAAAGAAAAAAGAAAAGACCAGGTCTGTGGATCGGTGGCCTCCCTGAGGTGCTACCACTGTCACCGCAGAGGCAGAAGACATCTCGGATGAGCCATCCCTGGGGCAGCTCAGAGGGCCCTTGCCGTCCAGAGCCTGAGTACCCACAGGTGGCCTTTATCCTGATGAATCTGGACACACGCTGGGCCGTGCTTGCTGCTTGCCAGCTTGGACAGAGAGCCTTTCCCTGGAGCTTCTCGAGTGGATTTAGATGAGCGGATCCTGCCGGATGCTCCAGACACCTGCTCGTTAGAACTGGATGCCAACCAGAGGGGAGAGTTGGAGACTTCCCAGCAGTTCCCTGGGTCAGACCAGGGCAATGCCACCCCAGCTTTCCCAGCCTTTTCTCAGAAGCAGAGGCAGGCCCGTGACTGTGCGTGAAACCAGAGCATTTGCTACTCCACAGGCAGGAGATGGTGATGGCTTATTTAGGGAATCAGCCGACTTGCTCTGTCCCAGCCCCTCCTGGCCTGCCACTTGCTGTCTGTTTCCTCGGTGCTTCTTGGTGAAGTTTGATAACCAGACAAATCCCTTCCTACCAGGCCAGGAGGCCTGCCTTTCATGGATTCCTCCTCTTGGTCAGAAGAGGTGGCCCTCTAGGTAACCAGGCTGCACCCCACGGTCCCCCACCTCCCCTAGACTAAAGGGCACTGCTGCTGCATGTCTAGTCCAAGATGCTTGGCAGACGGGAGCAGCAGTCACTTGGAGAGATGGACCAGGGACCAGACCTGACCCAGGTTCCAAGGTGCTGAGCCCGGGGAAGCTTATTCATTGCCTGTGCTTCAGGTTCACCATCAGTGCGGTGGGGCTAATGCACAAATGTCAAGGGCATTGCAAAGGCCCCGATAAAGGAGAGGTAAAAAGTGCTTTGCAAAACATCAAAAGAGCTGTATAAATCAGTTGTTAGAAGAGCCCAGGAGGGTGAAGGAGGAGGGCTGGGGAAGCTGCTATAACCTGCCAACAGGTGCAATGCCAGGAGACTACTCGGATGCCACCGGGAGGGCACCACGCCAGGCAAGACTCACCACCGGTCTCCAGAGGGGCTTAGACATGGAGAGCCTTGGAAGGGTCTTGAAGGCTCGTGCAGTCTGCCTGGGGCAACCCCAGAGCCTGCGCACCACCCAGCTCTGGGGCCACGGTCCACATAATCGCCCACGCGTGTGAGTAAGAGGCTGTGGCTGAGATCCCCAGGGAGAGGAATTCTCTGCTGTGCGCCATTCCCTCTGCCCAGGATTCTCCCTGACTCTACACCAGGCAGGGAGGGGGCTGAGCCCTGAGAACTTCAGCAGAGGGAGTGTCTCCTTCCCTCTCCCAGGCAGCTTGCTCCTATTGGTGTCTCAGTTCTGGAACACCTCTCCAGAGAGAGGACCCTGAAATCACCCAGGCCGGCATCTTTAGGGCCAGGACTAGCGAGAAGAGAGTGAGGCCCTGGGTGCTGATGTAAATAGGTGCTTACGCTCAGGTGACACCCGCACTCGCAGGGCCCGAGTGTGCGCGTAGCCTCAGCTCCTGCATCCCAGGCACCTCTCTTGCCCCACCCTAGCCCCAGCCCCGCTTTGGGGAAATGCCCAATGACACCCACCACCAGCCATAGGTCACCCTACCGTACTGGGTTAAAATTGTTCAAGTCCTTTGTCTGGGAGAAGACAGGCACTCTGCCCAGGCCCTGTGGGGCCAGGTGGGCTGACAGGAGGTCACATGGCAGACCTGCTGAAGGATCCTGGGGTTTGGTTTTGCCTGAGGAAGAGGAGAGGGATTGAGAGTGTGTCTTTAAATACTGGAATGGACCGTGCAGTGGGTTGAATGGTGATCCACAAAGATTTATTCGTGTCCTAACTGGCAGAACCTGTGAGTGGGACCTTATTTGGAAAAGGGGTCTTTAAAGATGTGACTAAGTTGAGGATCTTAAAATGAGATCATCCTGGATTCAGGGGGGACCCTAGATCCAATGGCAGTTTTCCTAAGAGCAAGGCAGAGGGAGATTAGGGAGGGAGTGGGAGAAAGCCACATGACGAGGCAGAGATTGGGGTGATACAGCTGCAAGCCTCGGAACACCTGGGAAGAGGCAAGGAAGGACCTTCCCTAGACCCTCGGAGACGCAACCCCGCTGACACCTGAGTTTGAGCTTGCAGCCTCCCCAACCGTGAAAGAACCAATGTCTGTCATTGCAAGCCCCCCAGTCTGTGGCAATTAGTTATGGCAGTCACAAGAAACTAACGGAGATGTCATGCAAAGAGGAGGTGGGCTAGTTCTAAGTGGAGCCAGAGACTGAATGAGTCCCGTGGTGGGAGTTCTGGGCGTCGTCTTTCAGACCAATGTGAGGAAGAACTTTCTAAGAACGACAGTCACCCAGCATCGATGCTGCTGCCTTGGGCAGTGGGAGCTTCTGTGTCCCACACTGTCGGCTGACCTCTGTCCCCGTGGCAGGCAGGGGCCCTGTTCAGGAGGGAAGGGGTTAGATCACCAGTCTGTTCTACTCCCTCCCCAAAGGACACCTCCTGAATGGGCCCCCGTGCGTGTGGATCACGACTGTAATTCTCTCACTCAAGAAAACACATCAGAATGCAAGTGTGAAGGTGACGTTGTGATAGGAATAAGTTTAAATCAGCTTTAATTTCCTTTTACAAAAAAATGACAATATTTGCAAATGTTGGTACTGTAACTGTTAATAATAATTTGCTTGCAGGTAGCTCACATTTCCTCGTAACGCATGGCTGGGAGTTGACTCAGTGGTGAGAAAGCCCCCAAGGTCTCCCAGACGGTGGACGGTGGGTGCAGAGCAGCCTTCTTGTGCCCTCTGTGCGGCCCCTGCCCTGGGGACCTGGGCCAGACACCAGTGCAAACTCCCCAGGTCTGGGCTGGGGCTCGAGATGCTGCGCCTCACACAAGCTCCCAGGTGATGCTGAAGTTCCCTGGACCACGTCTGAGTAGCAGGAATCTGGAGGGGCTCAGTCAGTCTGCAGAATGCCCTGGGCTACCCCTCAGAGGGGACAGGGGAAACTACTTGTCTTGCTACAGCTTAGGCTAGGCCAGAGTAACACAGGACCTTCCTTTCTGGGGATGCTGTTGGGCAGCGAAATGGGCCCCCAGGGGCGGAGATGGACATCCTGGAGATGTGTGGGCGGGGAGGCCTGGAAGGCACCTTCCAACTGAATAATTTAGGATCTCAGAACTGCCTGGGCTCTTGCCATGTCTGGGGCCCATGGGCTTGGTAAGAAGAGGCTGGAGGAGCCCTGCAGCCTGCATTCGTGCAGCTCATCACTGTCTGCTTTAGTGCTCACAGCAATCCTCTGTACGATTCAAGCATTCCGTTATTACCCCGTTTTGCAGGTGAGAAAACAGAGGCACAGAGAGGTTAGAAATGTGCCCATGGTCACCTAGCACTATATGGTGAAGCCAAGATTTGAACTGGCTGTTAGACTTTGGAGCTGGGTCGATCATGCTCTGCAACCTTCCAGATAATACAGTGCTCTGTCCTCCCCGAGGACCCCCCGGGCCCAGCAGAGTGGTGTAGGAAGCCCAGGGACGGGCCATGGGGTCCCTGCACGTGGCCTCCTCCCCAGACCACCCCCTCTGCCATCCATGCTTTTATGTTGAGCCCCGCTGCTCGCGGCTGGGACTGATTAGACACGGGGCTCCTCTTCGGCTTTTAACGCAGCAGGGCTGCTGAGCGGGTGCTGGCCGTGAAGGAGGAGAAATTGCCACCCTCCTCTAAAATCGCCACTGCCGGATGGAGGGGATGATTCCTGCACATCAAGGGGAGGGTGGGGCCCCAGGGAGAAGGAGGGAGCAGCTGGTTCTGGGTGGCATCGCTGCCAGGGCAAACAGCAGGCGCCGGCTTCCCCATCCTTCAGGGTCTGGAGGGACAGCCCTGCCGCGCTCTGACTCCTTGCTGTAAACGTTTGCCTCCCAGACCCTCCTCAGATCTCTCCCACCTTTCCAAATCTTCACCCCCCTCTCCACCCCTGCATTCCTACAGGCCTGTCCTGCGTGGGAAACAAGAGGCCGCCCCCAGGCAAGGAGAGCCGCATTCCTCCGGCTCCTGGGGCCGAGGCACGACTCTGCACGGTCGACTGTCTATAGCAAGGCACAGAGACCTGGGATGGGGTTCAGACGTGTGAGCAGCCAGGTTTTGGGGGACAGAGATCCCTAAGGAGCAGGCTGGACACATTCTCAGACCACTGGCTGGTAGACTGGAGTTCACCCACCACCACCCTGCCCCCAAAACAGCATCACGGCAGGGTCCCGGTCCCTCAGAGGCCCCCTGAGGACACGTCCTGAGACCTTCTGGGAGAGGCAATCCCCACAGAGGTCCGGGCAGCAGCGTCGTCCCTGGAAAAACAGGACGGACTCCAGGAGCAGCACAGAAGCCAATTAAGAGCCCGGCCGGCCTGGCGGCTGCGGCAGCACCTGCTCTCATCCTGCGAGGCGCGTGCGGATCGGGCTGCTGGGAAGGTGCGGTGCGTCCTAATTACACACTCCTCCGTGACAGGCGGTGTCACAAGATTAAAGGAATCAAACCAAGTGGCTCTCCAGCGGCCCCTCCCCCAGGAACCAGAGCCGCTGCGTGAAGGCGATTATGGTACCAAGGTAGTGGTTAGAAAGATAATTTTCTCCGGGCCCCGCGCCTGCCGCCGCCTCCTTTACCGAGCTGCGTGTCAGCACTGCGTCTCGGCCACTTTGTCTGGGCTCTGCAGATTCATTTTCTTTTTTGTTGGCACAGCTGAGCAGGAGGAAACACACTAAGCCCCGCTCCCTCCTCCCGCCTCCGCCCCACCACCCACAGCCCTTCCCATCCAGCAAACTTTCTTCCCCTCCCCGCCTCTCCCTTCTCCCCTTTCCATTCTCATTTTTCTTCCTAGCTGTTTCCTCTTCATTCTGTCCCTCCTCGTATCCTGTTTGGTCTCTGCATTTCTGTTCCTTCCTCCTTAAATACCTGTCAGGGCTCAAGGAGAAGGAAGCCACTGTGGCCTGCCGCACCTTCTGTTTTTCCCTCTGACGGTCTTTGAAATAACAGCAGCAAAAATAGCATCCGTGGACTGAGGCCTCACCTCTTCCCTTGACTGGCTGATTAGCTCTCAGGACATGTTACCAGATAAGGAAACTGAGGCTCAGGGGCTCTGCGACCTGCCTCAGGCCATGTGGCTACAAAGGTCAGGACCGGGGCTGTGAGTTCAGCCTGCAGACCGGACCGCAGAGAAGCTGCTGACCTGCTCTCGACTCCAGCCTGGGAGGGGAGGAAGGGCGTTGGAAGGCAAGCTGGGACAGCGCCTTCTCCAGACAGGGAAGATGGGCATCGTGTGGCAGAGAGGACCAGGCCCCTCCACCCCAGCCCTTGTAAGCCCCCGCCCGACTTTGCTGCAGTGACGATGGACCGTCCTCCCTGATGAGGGACAGCCATGTCCTTCAGGGATGCTGGGGCGGAGCAGAGGTCGAGGCTGGTGCGAACCCTCACTGCACAGCAGGGATGGGGTGCTCTGACGCCACGTACCTGCTCAAGGTCACTTGGCAGAGCCCCGCTTCCCTGTCCTCCAGCCAAAGAGCCCTTACTCATGTCTCTGCACCTTAAGCATCTGCAGGGTCTTTGCCAAACCCCAAATCTCCACAGAAGGTGTCCTCCAAAATCCTTTCTGTGGTGACACCGTGTCCACCTGTGAGTGGGAGGAAAGATGCCCGGAGGGGCATGGTGGAAGTGGGCACTGGCCTTGACGGTGACTTCTTCTGCTTCTGGGGATGCAAAGACATGTCTCGGGATAGCAGTGCAGGGCTTGCTAGCGTCACTTGAGCACCTCACCTGCTGGGGATGGTCTGTGGGGGAGGGGTGCAGAGGGGGGAGGGTTTCCTCCCTCCCGCTTCTCTCCTGCTGCACTTGCAACAGAGCATCAGGGAGGGGTTGGGGATTTGAAAAGTGGCCGTTAGAGGAAGGCAGGAGCGCCTGCACCAGTTAATGTGGAGTGTCTCCATTACCGTAATAACCAACCACTTAATAACTGGCTTCCCCGCTAATTCTAATTGAAACGCGTAATGATATTTCCGGGCGGAGAGTGGCAGGCTTAAGTCCCGGCAGACATCTCCAGGGGCCTCCTGGCTGCACGTGGCCGGGGCTGTGGCCCTCCTTGGGTGTTCCGCTGCAGCAGACCGAGGCAGCAGACAGCAGCTCTTGTACCGCTGCCAGGAACCACAGCTGATGATAAAAGCCATTAAAGGTCAGCTGGGAATAGAAAACTATTTATGTTAAATGTCACAGATTAAGCCGCAGAATGGGCCTTGGGTTGGAGCAAAGGGTGAGGTGAGAAACGCTGGTCACTGTGCTGCCTCTTCAGCGTCCCGGGGAGGGGTCAGGGTGGCCTTGCTGGTGGGTCTGGGGCCGGGGGCAGGGGAGCCCTTGATTTCCAGGCTCCACAGGTGACTGGCCGGGCAGTGCCCCATCCGGGTTGCTAGGTGACCCGAGGGCGAGGTGTGGGGAGAGAAGATGGATGGGAGGTCTCTGTCACATCATCACAGAAGGGGACTGGGAGTCTCCGGGAGGGCTCAGGGGATGAGGCTAAGGATGCTGGGGGAAGCCGCTTTCACTCACAGGGTGGCCCTTGGTGTTCTGTTTCTGGGGTGTTGTCCTGGGAGGTGTGGGTGTGCTTAATCGTAGCTGAGAGCAAATGCCACATGACCAACCTGCTCTATTCAGCCAGAAGCAGGAAGCCACAGAGAGACGAACGACATGCCCCCTTCACCACCCTCTGATGGTCCCGGCAGCTGGAGCTTGGAGGCACAGGCAGGGCTGGAGTGGGGGAGGCTTCAGGGCTTGGCGAGGCCTGGACCAGGCCCTAAAGGGCAGCTCGAGGGGACCAGGCGCCCTGTTCATACCCTACTCCAGAGGTGCCTGGGCCTGCACGTCTGGCAAGAACCCCACCGTGCACCTTGGCTCCATCCATTCTCAAAACTCACCCAAGGAGCCAGTTTGTTGGCAGGTCCCAGATACCCCCTAGGCATTAATTAGGTCACTAAGGCCCCATGGAAAAAAATACTGCCACCCTCAATGCTCTACCTGGGGATGGGTTCATTCTGCTGGTTGAGGCAGAGGCTTCGTTTCTGTGTTTTTTGGCCATCCAGGCTTGCCTTTAGACCTCCTTGCTGTGCATACAGGAAATGCAAACTCATTTTAACACTGGTGTAAGCAGACATAGTTAGGAAAGTGAATCTAGTGTGTGGGGGAAGCAGGCAAAATAAACACCACCCCAAACCCTGTCCTGAAGGCTTAAGTCAAGTAATAGGAGGGTGGCTACCGCTTTGGACTGCATCGTGGCTCTCCTCCGAGAGTTGGCATCATCTGCGCCACTCGGAGGGACCTGATGGAGGTAGGAAGCCACCTATCCCTGACACCCTTGCTCTGGGGAACAGACATTCACCAGCCTGGAAATCTCTCTCCCTTGTACTTTTTCTGTGTGCTGTTTGGCTGCAGAATGACTGACTTGGAAATGACCTGGCCCAGAAGGACCCCAGGAGTATGGGTGGGATCGAGAGAGAGCCCAGGAGGCCCTAAGAGTCCAGGCAGGCGGGTGCTGGATCAAGACGGTGGAGCGGATGGGCTTGGTAGGATGGCTGGGGGTGAGGGAGGACTTTTATAGGCAGACCCTGCGAAGAGTCATACGTGTTCCTGTCATCGGTAGCGATGTATCGGCAATGACCCTGCATTGGCCCAGTGGTTGGCACTGGGAATGTAATGCTAAATGACACCATCATCCCTGCTTCTAGAGCCCCACTGCGGATAGGGAAGATCAGTGCACTCCCAAGTAATCTGGGCAGGTTGCAACCGTCTCTAGGAGAGAGGCAGGTACGAGGGACCCAGAGCACCGAGAAGCACAATCACATCCCAGGAGGAAGAGGAGGATGCGAATGCTTTGTGGGGGCCACGTCTGAACCACCCATCCTTCCGCAGCCAAAGGAGAAGGCGGGAAAGGGAAATTCGGGCCAGCGGACGAAGAGCCGCGAATGCTCTGCTTAAGAAGTGAATCGAAAGTCAATTCTGAAAGCAAGAGAGAGTTACGCACTGTTGCCGGGCAGGAGAGTGAGAGGGCTCGGCCTGGGTTTTAGAAAGAACACTCCGGAAGCTACAGGGAGGGTGCGCTTGACATTTGCTCTGGGCCCTGCCCCACGAGCTTTCCATTCAGCAGGTCTGGGCTGTGGCCAGAGAACTTGTGTTTCTAAGAAGCTCCCAGGAGCTGCTGCTGTGGGTCCAGGGACCACAGTTTGAGAAGCAGTGTTAGAGAGAGGAGGAGCTGGGCGCCAGGAGAGCCACTGGGCGGAATTGGAGATAAGTTAAGAGGCGATGAGAGGACAGGCTTGGGGGCCACTCAGGCCCCAGGGCAGGCAGACAGCGTGGTGGGAGGGGAGGGGCAGGCCCAGAGATGGGGGGCGGGTGGCAGAAGCCAGATGTTGGGGCTGAGGTCCGAGTTCCAGCTGAGCTGGCGGAAGGGGTGAGCAGTGTGCCGAGACTGCTGAACTCCCTGCCTTTAGGCAATTAGGCGTCAGGTCTGGGACACCCATGCGGCTACAGACGGGCCTGGATTTGAAGGTCAGGGGTATGCAAGGCTGTGACTCCAGCAGTCAGGCCCAGACATGGCACAGGTCGGGGAGAATCTGAATCCCTGTGAGCCGTGAGGTGCCAGCCGAGAGCAACAGCATCAAATCAGACAGCCGCGCTCCGGGACCCAAGCCCCCATGACACAGGTCCTGTGCAGACTGGCCCCACATCCCAAGGCCTGGCTGCCAGGGACACTGCCCACAGGAGGGGCCGTCCTGGGAAGAGAGAAGAACTGGCCGTGGCAGGGCGTCAGGAAGGTGCTTCCACCTGCTTCTGCAGTGGTCTAGGAGCAGGCAAGGGGCCGTCAGGGACGGTGGGAGGGCAGACACGCCCCAGGAAGAGGCGCTTGTGAGGCATCAGCTAACAGAGCCCAGACAGACATCTCCGCCCCCTCCCTGGTGCTTGGACGACCTGCTCTGCCTCTGTCCCCACGGCCGCGTGTTTGCTTCCTGGCCCTGTTGCCTCTTCTTCCGCTGTGTTCTTGCCGGTCTGACCCACTCGGCAGTTTATTTAAAGTACACAAAATATCAGACTGTGATTTGAGGGAGCTGGCGTCTAGACTTTGCACCACTTAGTTCTGTCTTAAGCACAGAGAATGGATTTACCCGTTGTCCGTGTATCCACGGCCAGTCAGGAATACACACCAGCCCGGCTTCCTGCCCCCCTCAGTCCCAGAGTTCTTACCCAAGCACAATTATTCCTGGTGAAAACTTCTCCCAGCAGCACCAAAAGTGCAGTGCAGCCACTTCTTTGGAGACAGCCACAAGATCTCTGTCCCTGAACGTGCTCATCCCTGAGAATCTGGCTCCCCGAGGACCCACTTCCTAATTGTTTTTGCTTCTGAACGTTCTGCAGCCATGGCCCCTCGCACCCTGCTCTGCGTCACGCTCTTGCTCATCATCATTGCTGTCCCCAGGTTGCCGCGTCGGCCCCACATTTAGCAGCTGGCCTGGTGTGTGCCTCTCCTGGTACCATGTCAGCACGGACATCCCGTCTTCAAAGCTCGATTGCATTTTGTTGACTGCTCCTTCCAGACTGAGGTTTCTCCCCAGCCCACGGTGGCTCTAGAGGAGGCTGTTTGGGCTCCAGGGGGAAAGGGAAGTGTCTCTGGATGGGGGCCCTGTCTAGCCTAGAAAGAGGAGAGAGGATGAACAGAGACAGCGCAGGGCAACTTGGATGCTGCGAGGAGCAGGGCTCTCCAGCGCCAGCTGTGGGCACCCTGGCAGGTGGCCGTTCCCTGCAGGGACAATGAGGCTGGCCAGGTAGGACAGCAAGGCAGGCATATCCTTTAGGGGTGAGTCAGCTCACTCAGGCCCACTCTGCCTCTGCCAGGGGTGGCAGGGAGGCCAGGGGTGCCGCTGACCTGCAGAGCCCACCCTGTGGCTGTCCACTCTTCTCTTTGGACTTCACAAGAGCTTGGTGGGCACCCAGAGGTACAATCAGAAGGGAAGACAGGATTGTAACAAGTTTGGATGGGAAGAGGGGACAGAAATCCTAGAACCTTCCTGCAAGGACTCTCTAGTGAGATCCAAAACACTAAGACCAAAACCCACTGTGCTACCACTCCTAGAAGGTGACACCGTGAAGCACTTACTACAGACCAAACTCAGCTTCTCTCGCATGAGCCCCTTGCATTGTCACCGTGACCCTGCAAGGAAGGAACCATCATTATTATCAACGTGCAGAAGAGAAAATGCAAACTCAGCGAATTTAATGCCTGGGCCAAAATCACACATAGCAAGGACTCGAGGCCAGGATTGTCTGCCCCCAAAGCCCATATTTGCAAGCACGAGAGCCTTGCTGCGGAGTGCAGGCATTCCTCGGAGCTCCCTGGGCCCGAGAGGGGCCAGGCAGCTCACAGAGATCCTCCGGACCACATTGAAACCCCCCCCAAAGCCAGTCACACCCGCTGCATCTCCAACCATCAGCCTTTGACGGGGGTCGGCAAACTGTGGCTCCAGGGCCAAGTCCATCCTGCCACCTGTTTGTGTGAAGTTTTGCTGGAATGCAGCTGTGCCTGTTCATTTCAGTATTGTCTACGACCGCTTTCCTGTGACGATGGCCTAGTCGAGTAGGTGCGACAGAGACTGTATGGCCTGAAATGCCTAAAATGCTTGCCAGCTGGTCCTTTGTGGAAAGTGTGTTTGTCTGAGTCAGCTTGTGTTGCTATAACAAAATATCATAAACTGAACGGCCTAAACAACAGACACTTATGCCTCGTGGTTCTGGAGGGTGTACGTCTGAGACCAGAGTGCCAGCACGGTTGTTTTCTGGTGGGGCCTCCCTTCCTGGCTTGCAGACGGCTGCCTTCTTGCTATGTGCTCACATGGTGGAGCGAGATGGGGCTCTGGTCTTTTCTTCTTATACGGACACTAATCCCATCATGGAGGCCCCACCCTCATGACCTCGTCTAAACTTACTTATCTCATCTAAACCTCTACCTCTAAATGCCATCACATTAGGGCTTCAACGTATGAATTTTGGGGGAAGACAAATATTCGTCTGTAACATGTGTCCACCTCTGGCCTTTGACATAATCGCAAGCTCGCCGGTGTCTAGCAGAGCCTGCTGAGAAGGTGTCCGCGTGCATGCACGCGGGTGGAAGTGTGCGAGTGTGCGTGTGTGCATGCAGATGGAGGTGTGTAAGCGAGTGTGCGAGCCCCCGGCATCCCGCTCGCGTTCTCTCTTGCCTTGTCTCTGGAGAAGAGGGCGTGGGTGTTGAGTGGGGAGTGATCTCCTTTCTGAGAGAGCCGGGTTTTTGAGGCTTTTATAGTCAGAACAACACAGTGGCTGCTGCTGCCACTGCAGAAATTTTAGTAATTTTCTCCTAATTAAGCAATTATCTCCGAGATAGCTGCTCCCATCTCCCGGAACTTTTGTGGAGGGCGAGGAGCGGCGAGACGGGGGTGTAGTGCTCGGGAAGGCCTCAGATGCAGAAACACCCTAACGGCAAGTTCCCTGCTGAGCGAGGGCAGCCGTGCCGGAGGAACAGGTGGACTGCAAAGGCACACTTGGCAATGACACAACTGGCCCTGAAAGCCACTGTCCCTGGAGCCAAACACACACATGGCGACAAACTCCTAACAGGAGATCTGGGCCCACAACGGCCCCTGAGAACAGAGAGCTGGATCCCCAGGTGCAGCTGGATCCCCAGTGAGAAAAGTGTTGGGCCTTTTTGAGCCAGAAAGAGGGAGGCTTCATCCTTCCATGGGGTGGAGAGAGCTGGGCCCTGAGTAGCCCGTCCGGGAGCACGAGGCTCAGCCCCCCTTACCGTGAAGACTGCACGTGGTCACGGATGGAAATAGCCATGGGCACAATCTTTCTCCATAGGCAGGGAACCCACAGATCCCCACGACTACTTCTAGAAGTCCGAGTCTGCAGCCCAGGGCTAGGACATCCAGATAAACTGGGATTTGTGAGAAACAATGGAAAAAATTTAGTTTAAGTATGTTCCAAATATTGCATGGGACATACTTGTGCCAAAAACTTATTGATTGTTTAATTTAGTTTTGCTGTTTAGTTTCACTGGTCATTCCGTAGTTTTACTTGCTAAATCTGGCAACTCTCTCCAGGGCCCAAATACCTTCTCCCCGTAATTTCCAAGCAAAGCAATGATCATTTGTCCCCTGGCAGCTGCTGGATCTGGCTGAGGCAGCACAGCCAGCGAGACTGGGGGCAAAGAAGAAACGCGTGGCGCTGGGGCTTGGTACCAACACCAAAGGGTCCCTCGTTGACCCTGGACAAGGGGGTGCGTGGGTGCGGCTTGGCCCCCCAAGGTGACTTCTACCCTGGGGTTTGGACATGAGAGAACTAGAGAGGGAGGGAAGGGAGGCCCTTAGTTTTTGGTGTTAATCATTTGCCACAATGGATGAAGTTTTTAAAAAAGAGAACTGTTAACAGGGATGTTTCCTTGTGAAATGGTGACATGGAAAAGGGATTGACAGGACCTTCTTGTCCCCACAGAGTCCTGATGTGACCTACACAGATCTTTCAGTGGGAACTAGGAGAACGAGATGTCCCCCTGTTTTCCCAATGGAAAGCGTCATCAGGCTTGTGGAACTTCGATCCTAAACTGGAAAACATAGCATCAAGTCCAGGTCCCACCTGGGGGACCCCCACTTCCCCAGGGTGGTCACAGACCCCACTGCTCACTTAGGGGCCCCCACCCCAGAATCACAGGGCATGGTCTGGGAGCCCTTCCCTGGGCTGCAGCAGTGGGCGTCCCTGGACCCTGAGCCCACGGGCCCAGCCAGTGTTGGTGCCAGGCTTGACCGACTACCGACGTGGCGTGTGTCCTTCCAGCTGCTGCCGACTGCGTCCCAGTGAGCGTGGCTGGAGATTCAAGGAAGGACGGGTAGGGGCTGCAGGGGCTCCCCAAGGTGGCCTGGGCAGGAGGCTGCAGCAGAGGACCAGGAAGGGGAGCCACGCCTGGTTGGTGAAGACCCAAGGAGCCCCCAGAACAGAGAGCTTCGGGTCAGATGCACAGAATGCCCCCGACGCCCCCATCTCCCCAACCCCAGGGGCGGACGGGGCTGCGGGTGGAGCCCTGCGAGCTACAGCTGATAAAAGCTGCTGGAAGTTACACCGTATTTATTTATTCCCGAGAAGTGCGGCGGGACCCGCATAAAAGGAAAGGGCAGAGCGTGTAGAGACCGTAAAAGAGAGTTCAGTTTTTATGCAGTGGTAACCTGGGGAATTAATTCCCGGCTGACAGAGGTCGCACGACAGTTACGGAGTTTTAAATGGACGCAGAGAAGCCCCCGGGGAGGTGGGCAGAGGCCGCCGGGCCCTGAAGGTGGAATGGAGGTGGGTGGGGTGGGGGCTGGAAGGCTGCCCGGGCGGCCTCGGGGGCGTGGGTGCTAGAGCCCCACTTGAAAGCGCGGTGGAGCCAATAACTCCATGCTGGTCCCATTCGGGCCACATTTATTGGGCACCTATTGTGTGCCAGGATCTGGCTGGATGCTGTGGAGGTTACTGCCATGATGGGCAGGGGCCCCAGATCTCAACACTGTGTCTTTTGGGGGTACCAGGAATTACCTGTGCTCTGCCTGGGAACCAGATGCCATGGGCAGGAATTCTACTTCCTTTGCTGTAAACTCTGCCTTTTGGGCCAGATGATTAATCTCTCCTTGCCTCCGTTTCCTCACATAGAAAACAGGAATAATCCTGGTAGCTGCCACCTAAGATTATTCTGAGGAGCTCTATTAACAGAAATGGCATATATGCTTTCTATCAGAGCACGTTCTAGTCAACAGCTTGGTTGAATCTGGGGCAAAGTATTATGATGTCCAGAGTGATTCATTTGTTGAAGGGATCTGGGAAGGCTTCCTGGAGGAGGTGACCTTTGAGATAGGTTTTAGATGAGTGTAGAACAGAGGTAGGACTTCTAGGCAGGGGCTTCAGGTTGAGCAAAATCATGGAGATGCGTTGGCAAGACCAGGAGGGGCTGCCTGGCACTGGAGGCTTGATGTTCGGGGGTGTCCTGGCCATATTTAAGGACCCCCCCCCAAATATGTAAGGCTGAACTCACAGTGCTGGGTAGTAGACAGACCCTGACCACACACGGGGAGGCAAGAACACCTGCTGGGTACCCTGACCTCTCAGAATACTGAGTGGGGGTGGAGGCTGTTTGGGCTGGAGACAGCAGCCCTCAGCTCCTGCAGGCACCAGGCCGACCAGTCAGAACCTCGGGCTGGGCGCTGGTGGGTATTTTGAGAACTCAGCGAGACAACAGGCCAGAGCTACCCGACCGAAATACACCACAGGCCACATGTGATGTAGCTTTACATTTTCTAGCAGCCACATTAAAAAAGTAAACAGAAACAGGTGAGATTACTTGTAATAGCATATTTAATTTAACCCAATAAGTGAAAAATACTGTCATTTCGTAATAAGTATCAAGGAATTATTCATGAGCTATCACGCTCTCTCTCTTTCATACCAAGTCCTCAAAACCCGGTGTGTGTTCCACCCTTCCGGCACGGCGCCAGCCCGGTGTGCGGTGAGCCACGGCACCGTGTGGCTCAGGGCTACCACGTCCCACAGCGACACTTCTCCACTCTAAGTCCAGAGCCACGTCGTCGCCCCACGGCTGTCTCAGAGTGTCCCCCGAGCACATCTGCAGACAACGGCCAAGGGCTCGTGGCGCCATTCACGTCGGCACTCCAGTGCTGCCCGGGCAGGGTCCAGCTCCCCTCTGCTGGCCAGGACGTGGTGGGCGGGGTGGGGCAGCAGGTGGAGGTGGGGCCTTGGGGCTGCTCCCAAAGGGGCTCTCACATCCTGGCCCTTCCAGGACGACAATTCTGGGACTGATTCTGGGAATAGCATGAAGAGACTGGGGGCTCAGGCTGGGAAAATGGCAGCTTCCGTGCCGTGGGGATGTGAGAGCCACAGAGAGGAGAAAACCCATGCTCCTGCCCGCCACGTTTGAAAATACACAGAGACAGAGCCTCCCCTCTGCTCGACACACAGACACGTGGAAGTATGATCACAGAATCAATTTATTCCGCGCTTATTAACGCGCCACGCACCGTGTTTCACAGGCAGGAGCCCATGCAAGCCTCACAGCGACCCTCAAGATGAGTCCTATTATCACCTCCATTTTAAAGATGAGAAAACAGGCCAGGCGTGGAGGCTCACACCTGTAATCCTGGCACTCTGGGAGGCCAAGGCAGGAGGATCGCTTGAGGTCAAGAGTTCAAGACCAGCCTGAGCAAAAGCCAGACCCCGTATCTACTAAAAATAGGAAAATTAATTTGTTGTGGTGGCACCTGTAGTTCCAGCTACTCGGGAGGCTGAGGCAGGAGGATCGCTTGAGCCCGAGAGTTTGAGGTTGCTGTGAGCTGTGATGACAGCGCGGCACTCTATCTAGGACAACAGAGCAGGACTGTCTCAAAAAGAGAGAGAGAGAGAAAACGGAGGCACAGAGAGGTGAAGCGTCTTGTTCAGAGTCACACAGCTAGCCAGTGGGGTGGCCAGGATTTGGTCCTGGGTTGGGCTCCATCAGAGTGCCAGCCCTTCCCCATCACCCTCGAATCTCGAAAGTGCACTGTCACCTGGAAATGACACCATGACGAGGGAGAAGGCAGTGGGGAGATGGAAGTTGGGAGGCTGTTCCGTGACTGGCAATGAGGAGGGTGAAGGCTGCCGTCTGGCACCACCACACAGGCAGCCCCAGATGGCGGGGAACCCGCATCCGCAGCCCGGCAGGGCTGGGACAGGCGGGGCGCAGACAGGCAAGTTCTCGGCACACAGGCTCCGTGATGAGGGTCGTGCTCCATTCTGGAGGGAGCCTTGGGGAGGGAAGCCTGTGACCTCATCCGTTGGGCCAACGCCAATGACGTCACCAAGAGGGCGAGGAGCCAGGCCCAGCGAGTTATTTATGGAGATGGCTGGCGGCCAGGTACAGCTCCTGAGCTGTTTCAGATGTGGTCGGGATAAAGCCTCCAACTGGCCTGGTGGGGCCGCCAGGGCGGCGCAGGCAGAAGGCCGAGGAGTTAGCTGATGGGGAAAGGCTCCGGCAGGGATAATGGGGGCGCCATGCTGCTTCTTGGTGTTGGCCCATCCGTGTCCACCCGTGCTCTGGGCGAGCCTCTGGTCTCTGCAGCCCTCCCTTGGGGACTGAGCCTCGATGAGCTCAGAAAGGACAGTGTGAAGTTCTCAGATACGAGCAACAACTCACGTGTGCATCTCCATCCGTGTGCATGAGGGGTGTGCCGTGTGCACGGCTGCTGTGTGTACGTGCTCCCTGTCCCCTTGTTCGTCAGTGCCCTGAGTGCAGGTGAATCTGTGAGTACATGGATATGTGCATCTTTGCATCGTGTGTGTGTGTTTGTGTGTGTGTGTGTTTGAGGGGGGGGGAGAAGGGGAGAGAGAGTGCGGGAGAGCTAGCAAATACGAACAGAGGAGTCACCAGGGGAGAGAAATCACTGTAGGAAGTTGGGAAATATAATTTCAGTGGAAGATACAGAGGCACTTATAGAAGCTTCAGCAAAACCAGACAAACCTTTCAATCCATTTATCAAAAATGCCTGCAGCTCTGCTGTCTGAGCAGGTGCAACAAGAATAAAATATTGAGCAGAACCAGCAATTGTGGGACTGGAGGAGTCCAATAAATAAGAAGTTACTGAGACGCTTGCCCTGACGCCGATGCGTTTGCTCCGGCCTCCCCTCCACCCACCATGTCCTGTGATCCACGGGCGCCGGCTGGAGCACAGCTGCCAGGGACCCACGTGACCCGAGTGCTGGTGTTTTGATGCTAGGCCTTCTGGGAGGATGCCCAGGGCAGTCAGGGAGACCAGAGAGGCCAAGCCCCAGGCTGACGAGCTTCAGAGTGTTGGTCACATAGGGGTCCTGGTTCTCACACCTCTTGGCCTTGATAGCTACCCATCTTCCCTTCAAAATCCCCCAGGAGGGAACCAAATCCATGGGACCCTGAGTGGAGCTTGGGCGACTATTCTGTGGGCCCTCCACGGAGCATTAGGGGGTGGCAGCCAGGTAGTGATTAAGGGGGCTCCAAACCCAGACCCCAGGATGTGCTGTCTACGAGGACCATCCCCTGCCTCTCAAGTCTTGATGACTTGGGCCTTTTGAGTGACGGGTGGAGGTATGGACATCATGTGACATCCAGATGAATGGGGAGCTCCATCCTCTGGTAACCCCTCTTTCATGCCAACCATTCCTCAACCCCAGGAAAAAAGTCCATTTTTCAAATGCCCCTAAACTTGAACCTGCAAAGATGCGCAAAACAGGATGTCTAATTGGTTTTTTTAACCTCCAAATCCACAAAAAAACAATGGGCTCTGCCCCCCTCCTCCTCCTCCACACGGGCAACTGCCCCCCCCACCCTCACAGCATCACCGTTTGCTTTCCCCACACCTGCAACCACCCAGCAAAAATACAAGCTGACTGTTGCACCTTGATGCCAAGAACCAAAAGGGCAGGAGAAACCGCCTGGGAGACTCCGTCCAGGGCACTGGTGGGAGTTCACACTGTCTGAGCTCTCCCAGCCACAGTCAGGGCACTGGGAAAGGTACAGTTGAGTGGCTCTCTGGGATGCCCAGCTACATACCTGGGATGCAGGAAATTAGATTAACCCTCAGCAGGAGACAGGGGATTAATGTTTGAGGAGGAAAGTGGAGAACACTGACTGTTCCCAGGGACAAAAGGGAGAACCCTGGCTCTGGATCATGTGCTCCACCCCCTGCTTTCAGAAATGCAGCAGATGGCAGCCCCACTTTTCCTAGAATGTTCTGGGGAAGCAAATGCCCATCCACAAGTTGCTCCTCCAGCTGCCTGGGTCCCCTGCCTGATTGCAGAAGTCCCAACTTAGGCCCCAAGCCAGATGCAGAGGCAGTGCCGCTATGCCCTCAGGTCTGCAGAGAGGCCGGGCGCTGCATTGAGCCTGGCCTCTCTGCAGAGACACCCTCCTCCTTAGAAGGAATGGAGGTGGAAAAGCAGAAAGAACTTCCCGACAGTCATCACTCTGGAATTCTAGGGACAAATTCCATCCCGGACAGCGACAGGGATGCGCAGGGATGGGGAAGCAGCTATTACTCAGGGCCGCTGCTCTCGTACCGCATTTCTGCAAACCTGTGACCTGCTGGCCCAGGGCTGTTCCCCTCTTGTTTCTCTCCAGTGCTGTTTCCATCCTGAGCCTAACCGTGGGGAGGGGGTGAGGGGAGGAAAGTTGCCAGGGCAACCATCCCAGCTCGCTCTTTCCTCTGCCTTCGGAAATCTGCAAGAAGAGGAAGCAGTCATTTTCCTGGGGTGCCGGGGTGCAGCTCCACAGGCTCGGAACTATGTGAGGCGCAGCGCCAAGCAGGAGGACCTGGTCTCCCGCCCGCCATCTGCTTCCCAGCTGCTCGCATTACCGGCACCTTTAAAGATGACATCTGGGCTTCAGCCAGGGCTCCCGCTGCAGGGTGAGGCGCTGTGCCTCTGGTGAGTTGCTGAGGGAAGGATGTCACTTCACCAGCTTTCAGAGGGCTTTGCACCATTCTCATACTTTTTTGGAAGCCTTACTCAAGGAGATGTGTTCAAATGGTGATGGTGATGAGGAGGGTGATACTGATATTGCCGGGTGCTTACTCTGTGCCAGATGCTTCACTTATGTTGTCTCTTTATTTAGCACAATGATCCTATGACATCGGTGTTACTATCCCCATTTCTCATATGGGGAGACTGAGGCTGAGAAAGGCCATGTAACTAGCCCATGTCCACAGGTAGTAAGTAATAGATCCTGGACCCAGACCCAGGACGGGATGATTCCAAAACCCATGCCCTGGCCCAGACACTTTTCTGCTTCTGCAAGGCATGTGGTTCAAGGCAGAGAAAGCTTAAAGCCGGCCAGAGGGACTAGGTCTTCTCATAGTGCAGCCAGGCCAGAGCTTTAGGCAGGGGACTCAGAGAAAGTAGCTCGTCCTAGTATGACTGGGTCTTGTACGGTTTCAGCACTGAAAGTCCTGCATCTGGGAAGCCCCTCAGTCCCGGGCACACTGAGGCGGTTGGTGCCCTAGACGGAGGAGAGCATGGAATGGAGACACTGCACGGACCCTGGAGGACCACCTGCCCCGGGTGGCGTGAGGACCGTTAAGGCTCAAGTCAGGGGGCAGAATGGGATCTGCCGACAAAGGCTCTTCCAGGCATCTCGTCTGTGGTTCTGGGGACCGCCAGCTTGATCTCCTGTCTCCATTCAGGTGACCTATAGGTCCTGCCCCATGTTCACACTCGGCTGCAAGCCTGCCCCCTGTCCCTGACCTGCCACGCTGGCCCCGGCCCCACCTGGATCTGATTTCCCTGTAGATGGCAAATGAAGGGAACAGTGGTTTTCTCGACCCCTGGTACCATCAACAACCTCCACCTTCCGTAAGTCAAGTCATGGAGGGGACCGAGCATGCCAGGAAACAGTGTCGGTGCCGGGGGCCACACGGCCGGATGCAGGATGCCGGGCCTCCGGGACCTGGTGATATGGACAAAGGTGAGAAGAAGAGGAAACGGAAAAAGGCAAAACTCCTGGCAAAAAAAAAAAAAAAAGTTCAATCAGATTTGTAAAGGGCACAATTTACAAATCCGTCACATATTTTACTAGGCTGGGATTTACGGATTAGCCTGTAATACTTAGGCGGCTTTTTGTAATAAAACCCTGAGCCGAGGCAGCCTTGGGGAAGTGAGGAGGAGGAAGGAGCCTTCTCTCTCTATCTCACTTTCATTTTCCCAGCATTTTTTGATCTAGGCAGGCCCATTAATCTGTGCTTTATCTGCCTATGGAGAAGGATTGAGCTCTTTATTGGATTTTTGTCAAGAATAAATGATTTAGTTTGGGATATTGTGGAAACGATTTTTGTGGTATTACACCATCTAATAAATGAAACAGCAGGGATCAATTCCTTTCTTGCAATGTGTTCAACAGGCAGGGTGAAATATGCCCCGCAATTATTTGGTATTGCACTCTATAGATATTTATAACCGGGTATGACTGCCCGTATATGGGTCTGCCCAGGTGTGGACACCTGTCCTGGACGATATGATCCATTAGCCCCAAAGCATGAGACTGGAGACTCAGGTGACAGGCCAGTTGGAAATGCAGATGAAGTTCACTTTGGCAGTCGGGACTGAGCGCTGGGGAGAAGGAATGGGGTATGGGGTCAGGGGCTGGGTTGGGAGATTGTATTTACCAAGGCTCTTGGCTAGAGCGCTTTTCCCGGACCTCTGGGCGGGATGGGAAACTAACAAGGTGGGACATCATTGCCACAGCAGGCCTGGCAACGCCTAGTGTGTGGGGGTACCCAGCAGAGAGCCGGGGTCCCACCCTCCCCATCCTGGGTGCCCTGGTTCACATCCCACAACCCCCCCTCCCTGGACGTTGCTTCGAGGGAAAATGTCTGGAAGCACTCGGAGGTGGGAGCTGGCTCTCTGCCCAGGTATGCTCGTAAGGTTTATGTCCTGGAAGGCTCACAAATATTTATTGAGAACCTATTATATGATGGTGCTTAGCACAGGCCTGCCACAAGGTAAGCTGTACATAGATATTTGTTCGCAGATTAACTGACAAACAGAAAGCTTTCAAGATGCCCTTCCTGACTCCAAACACACACTGTCCTCACAGGCACAAACACAAGAATATGAGAGAGTGACAGATGAGCAGTGGCCCCAGCTGAGAGGTGGGAAAGTGCTTCTCCATCCTACCAAACCCCGAGTCCAAAGAGTAGAGTGACGACAGAGGCGGGAGCCGGGGCAGAGGGTCCCGGGCAGCACCTCGCTTCGTGCCGCATCGAGACACCCGTGCTGGGGCACCTTGGCTCCAATTGTCAGGGTGGTCCCTTCAGTCTATGAGACTGCAAGCGCCAGCAGAGAAGGAATCAACATCGCACCGCCGTGAACTCTGTGTGCGGTGCCTCAGGTGTAGGGTTTTGTAAATATTCCTCAAATGATCACCCGAAAGAATGGGCATCAGTATCCAGCAGGGCTCTTTCACCCAGGGCTCCCTGGAGTTGGTAGCTAGTGCTGTCCGTTTATTGCCTTGACTGCCCCGTCTCCCGCTATGTTCTGTGACTGTCGGCAGGGACTGAGCGGGAGACACTGCAGCTCTCTGTCTCTCTACCTGGAGCGCTTAATTTTTGTACTATTTTGTATTATCTTCACTGGCTGTGATTTCTCTGCCACAATCAGAGTTCGGGGCTCGGTGCTGATGGGAGGGGAGTTTTAAGTACCCTCAGTGTGAAGGTACTTCCTCTACCTGCAGTTCAGTCTGAAGGTGGCTCCCCAGTCCTACTCCCTGCCCCCTTGCAAAGAACTCTGGCTGCTATGAGAGTTTCCATTTAACCAGCTAAAAAGTCAACAACGACCCCACCCGATCCCCACAACGGCAGCTCAGGGCTTGGCCGTCTGAGCATCGCCCGGACACACGCATATGGATGTCTCACGGGCAGAAGCAAGATGTGGCCGGGTGCTGGGTACCGGGTTGAGGCTGGGTCCCTGTGGGCCACTTGCCCCAACTCCCCAGCAGAGGGCAGTTAGGGGACTGTTTCCTTCCAACTGCGGACTCAGGGTTGGCCTCCAGCCCTTTGGTTCTTTCATGTTTCTCGTGACTCACTACGTGGCCTTTCCACCAGTTGGATATGGAAAGCGTCCAGTCATTATTATTAATATTTCTACCACGGACTCCTCCGAAAGCCCTTGTCCTGGGGTATAACACCTCCCTTGCAAGGCAGTTATTGTCACTCCATGTTACGCTGAGATTTCGTCCTCAGAAAGAGTTGTCACACTTGGAAAACAGACAGACCCTAAGCAACACAGTCCTTCCATAACAGTTTGTTCTTCGGTCCCGGAGCTCTGAGCCGGGACGGATGTGCCCCTTTCTCCTACCCTCCGCTTGCCATCCATGGGGGAGATCCCATGGCTTTACCTCCACTTCCCAGAATCCCCCCAGCCGTCTCGCTCCACCTCTACTGCTACCTCCACGGCGCAGCCACCACCATCTCTGGCTGGGGCTCCTGGTCCGCCCGGACCCTGGCAGCCCACTCTCAGCACAGCAGCCAGGGCTGGCCACCCACGGCTCAAACCCTCGGAACTCCTCCTTTCCCAGAACGAGAATCAATCATCTGCATTCCGCTCTCTGAGGGCCACCCGCCTATAGAGCGCTCGGCCACTGTGGGCATCAAGCGAGCATTTGTGGAGCAAACACACACGGCCCCTCACCTCCACCTCAGGGCTGTGTACTTTGCTAAAAGAATGTTTTTCTGATTGTACAAGGAAAACATGCAGCGAAGCTCCATGCAGGAGCCGGTGTGGTGGAGGTGCCACGCTGAGCACGAGGAGTGAGTGAAGGGGAGTTCTGGACCAAGGTGGGTTCCCCCAGGAGATGCCCCGAGATGTGTGTTTGTTTCCTACAGCTGCTGTAACAAATTGCCACACACGTAGAGGCTTAAAGCAACACAAATTTCTTATCTTGTAGTCCCGGAGGTCGGAAGTCCAAGACGGGCGTCCTATGGGGCTAAGCCCCTCAAGATGTCGACAGAGCCTGGAGCTCTTCTGGAGGCCGGAAGGAGAATCCGCGTCCTGCCATGGGGCCGGTGCTGCTGCCCACGTCCCCTGGCACTCGGCCCCTTCCCCCGGCAACCACATCACTTCAGCCTCTGCTTCTGCCGTGGCATGCCCTCTCCGACCCTCCTTCCCTCCTCCTATGAGGACCGCCGTGATTCCGTTGGGCCCACCCAGATAGTCCAGGGTGCTCTCCCCAGTTTACAGTCGTATCTGCAAATAAGGAATTGTTTGTGTGTTCAGGAAAAAGTTAAACAAATTTTAATATGAAAAGTGGCCAGATGTCCTCAATCATCTGAGTAACATATTTATGTATAACTTAAAATCATTTTTTATTTTAGTGCTAAAATTCATATGTATATATTCATACATATATATGTGCATATATATGTATACATATACATACATATATGCATATGCTTACATATGCAGATACATGTGTGTACACATACACATGTATGTGTGGAGATATTACACATATACATTACATATAATGCTCTGGAAACTATATACCAAATGAATGACAGGTGTTAATGGCGGGGTACAGCTTTCCTTTTTCCGTAACTTGAATTTATTTTTCTGTATAATTAGAATTTACTTCTATATGGAAACTGTCTTATTTTATACTTTAAAAAGATTTTCAAGTGAAGACAAATTAAAACTAGACAGGATAAAGGCATATTGTGGGGAACATGGAAAATGTAGACATGTATAAAGAAGAAAACCTTTGGTGCATTTCTTTCTAGCCTTCTTTCAACATATAGCACGTGGCTTGCACTGAATATGTACTTCTAAGTCCTTTTCTTAATTTTGTATCACGGGCATTCACCATGTCATTAAAGATTCTTTGCATATGTTTTTAATGTCCGCATAATATTCCTTCACGGGTACATCATCATTTATTAATCCATCCCCCATCAATTCCCCTCCCTACCAGCCTCGCCCCCCATCGATGCCTTAGCTACTTAGATGGGAAATGGTGGCTGTCACAGTTGCTGGTCAATGAATGTGTATCTGGAGCATTCTGGAGAATATCAAAGTCACTCCTTCATAGTATAAAGAGGGCACAGACCAAAGAATATCAACATCTCCATGACGCCTCCTCCTTCAGGGAGCAGAAGCCCTTAGCACCGTGTTTCAGGGAGTGAGGTGACCTGCTCTGGGTTCTCTGTGTCATCTCACTTGGGTCTTCACATCCCCTGGTACCCTTCCTGGCAGATGCCCTGAGCAGAGCCACCTGGCCTATTAGCTCAGGAATGCGTAAGTTTGGGATAAAAATAAGAGTAGGACAAGAACTTAGTCATGTTCCAAAAATAGACCTCCCTGGGCCTTGCTGTCTGTCCTTTTGTATGAGAATGCACCGTGTTGCCTGTCGAAGATGGTGTGTGGGTTGGATAAAAAATGTAGGGGAGCCAATGGAAGAGAAGAGAAAGTGGGGGCCTCCTCATTGTAATGGGATTTCTAACCAAAGTAACAATGCCTCTCTGCAGCAGCCTTAGTGGATGAAGGAGGGAGGGGGCTCAGGAGGCCGGGGAGGGGCACGCCCAGTGACAGCCTCCCCCACAGCACGACATTTTATACCCAGTTGGCGACTGTGACTATGTATTTCTGGTTGCACAGGAAGAGCACTGACCTACTCTGGTTTGGTATCGATACAATAACAGAGGTAATCTTAAAATAGCTTCTCCGCCTTTGGAATAAAACCTTTTGCATTGAGCGGGATCTAGGCGAAGAGGTTAATTGAGAGTTGACTCACAGGCTTAGGTTTGCAGAAAAGAGGGTCGGAGGAAGTCCTTTCTCGGGAGTTATTTACCTCAAAGCTTCGACCCCTCCACCCTGCAGATTAAGCCGCTTGGGAAGGCTGAGCCGGGCTTGTTCAGTCCTGGCACCCAGGAGGGGATGCTCGGTCCTCCCCTCAGGGAGTTACAGTCTATCAGCATATTGTGAAATAGGAAAATTGTGGAAATCCGGACTCCTAATTCAACATCCCCTCCTCCCCCAGGCAGGGAGAATGAATGATCTTTTTAGCAATAGGACCCATTGGACTTTAGAATTTGATTGGGTTCAACTCAAAAAAACACATAAAGCCAGCCATTGTTCTGGGGACCATGTGTGCAGAGATGGATGAATTAGACTCTGTGTGGTCCTGGGGGGATCTCAGCCTCAAAGGAAAACAGATATAAAAATAAATGATCACAGCAGGGGTGGGGTAAGCACACTCACGTTCTTTTGTTTGTTTATTCGTTCAGCAAGTGCTAGCTGTGTACTGTGTGCCAGGCACCGTGCTAGCGTCAGGGACTCCGTGTGCCATGATAGGTATGGCCCGTGCCATCATGGAGCTTACAGTCTGATGCCAAGATAGACACTGAGCAAATAATGATGTCATACGCCTTTGATTTGCATTTGTAATAGAGGCATTGCAGAAGTATGAGAGTTTAATATTAGAGAACTTGTGAGCTTAGATAATTCCCCAAGATAGGCTTCCCTAGAGCTCCCGTCTTCTCAGTCCGATGTGTGTGCATACATCCCCTCCTCCACCAGGCTCTGACCTTTGATCTCTGGATTCCCCAGCTCCTGCCTTCCCACCTCTGGGGTGGAGGTTGCTGTCCCTGCAAAGCAAGCCTGTGGCACATCTGCCTGCTGTGTGGCTGAAACGCCCAGGCTTGCCAAGGTGAGACTGCACCCAGGATAAGGGCTCTAGGCTGGGAATGCAAAGTCCTGGACCCAGCTCTGCCATAAAGTAGCTACATTGGGATCCCCCCACACATACTCTGCTCTGTCCTGCTCCCAGGCCTCTCCCCATCTCCCTTTCCCCCCAAATCCTCTACACACTGTGAGGAAGCACCACCCACAGCCTCTGGATCCAGAAAGCTTGGCTTCAGATCCCGTCAGCTTGGACACATCACTCTACCTCTGTGAGCCCTAGTTTCCTCCTCCATGAAATGGGCGTAATGTCAGTACCTAACACTCAGGATGCTTGTGATGATTGGACGGGTTGATGGAAGATGCCTCACACGTGGGCGCACTTACCCTGGTACGTGCCACATAAGGGCAAGTGGCCCTGCTCGTTATGTGTATTGTGTCACCCTTCGAATCTACATGACCGTGAAAGTGGAGCACAGCAATTCGCCTTGTCACGTGGAGCCTTTAACGTCCATGCCCTTGGTTCTCAGACTAGAGCGAGCAGCGGAATCCCCTGGAGCACTTGTTAGAGCAGAACCCTGGGCCCCACCTAGACTTTCTGATCGGACAGGTCTGGGGCAGGGCCTGAGAATTCACATTCTAACAAGTTCCCTGGTGACGCTGCTGGTCCAGGGACCACACTTTGACAACCACTGGTTGGCACTTACTACTCAGATTTTATAGCTATAAATCTATAAACGAATACGTATTTGAGCACCTACCATGTGCCCGCCACTGTATTAGGAACACTCATGTGTTTTATTTTTACCACAATGCAGCAAAGTGGGCCTTATGAACTTACCAGGGCTCTGAGAAATTACGCGACACTCCTGAAGGCCTGAGACTTATGGCAGAGCCAGGTCTTGAACTCTGACCTCCAGGTGTCAGTTTCAGTGCTGTCCTTTTCCGTTGCTTTTTGAATCCCGTTTTGGTGATAGGAACAGTCCCAGTAGGAACCTAAAGGGCAGTAGGGAACCATCTGGAAAAGGTATTTCCCGAGCAGATCAAAGGTCTGCATGTGTGTGATGTTTATTGCGGGGATGATACAATGACATCGACAAGGCAGCCCCAGGGGCTCAGCTGACAGTAGAATTCGGACAGCTCCTCGGCCACGGTTCTGCCCAGTGGCTCTCCGGGGCCTAAAGGAGGGCACCCGGATCTCAGCCCGGGCAGCTCCCCGCATTTCAGGAGCAGTCCCAGGGCCTGAGACCCCAAACCCATCTGAATGGAGTGGGCTGTTTCTCAGCCCCTCCTCCACCCGCCCTGCCGCCCAGCAGCCAGAGAACAGGTGTTGGCCATTAACAGGAGAGCAGCAATCTGAAGGAACTGCTCGGCCATTAAGGCCTGACACATGCTGCAATTTTGACAAATAAGGCACAAATGCAGGAGGCACCAAGCGCCCCACAGTCCAGTCACAGCTGCTGGCCAGAATAAAGAAAGGCAGGAATGAGGGGCGGGCAGGGGTCCCACTGGGCGTCACTCCTCCCAGCCTTTCATCTGCCTGGTAGCCTGGAGACAGCCCCGGGCTGATCCAGGCCTGAGCAGCAGAATCCAGTCTTATTGCCACTTCCTACGCTTGCTTGCAGGGTTCTAACACTCTCCCCAGCCCTAGTGCCAAGGGCTTCGGGTGCTGATTTGCATGTGATTTGCAAGCTGGGGCTGAGGTCCCTGCCTCTCTGGCCTTTCTCTGCAGGGCTGGGCTGGGCAGGATGCTGGCTGACAGGGGAGAAAAGGGTGGCCTTCTCTCCTGTCCTGGAGATTGGTGACCAGTGACCGCCACATACAGCACAGCAAGGTTCCTTTAGGGGATTTCAATACCCAGGAGACAAGGCCCTCAAGAGTCACCAGGGGATCTGGTTAAAATGCAGATTCCGATTCATCAAGTCTGGGGTGGTGCCTAAATCCACATTCAAATGAGTTCCCAAGTGATGCCATGTCCCAGACCACACTTGAGTAGCAAGGCTGTAGGACCGTGGGTGTGTTGGAATCCCCTGGGGTGCTTTAGTACTGACCCTGGGTCCCTCCACAGAGATTCCAATTTAATGGTCCGGCCTTGGGCATCAGGTCCCTCTAACATGCAGTGTGGGCCCCACCGCTCCAGAGGATGGAGTCTGGCCGTGGAACCAGACGGGCCTGGGCTCGAGTTACAGAGCACGAGAGCCCCGGCGTATCCATCTGCAGAACAGCCATGATGTCAGTGCTAAGCTCCCCAGCAAGGCGAGGATGACTTGGAAACTCATTATGAAGTAAACACCCAGCCGGCCCCTCAACCGTTAGAAACCAGATTGCTAAAGGTAAGTTCCGTGAGAAGGGACCACACTGGGCTTTGTTCATCGCTACATCTGGGAACGGTGTCTGGTGGGGTTGGGGAGAGGACGGCGATGGGCAGGGGGCCCCCAGGAATGAATGTTGCCCAGTGAGGGGGAGAGCGCCCCATCCTCGTTTCCAGCCTGACATGTTTTGCATCAGGAGGGGATCTTTTCTGTGCTGTGAGGAGAGAAGGGATTTGGGAGAAGGACTTTTTGCTTGTGAGAAACATCATTGCACCCCTGTTAATCAAGCTTTCTTCCTTGGCAGAGAGGATGGATAGGAGAGGAAACTTTCATTCCACAGAAGGGCATCTGCCAGTTTCCCCCTCGGAGACGAGATTGAAATAGCTTCTTCAGATCCTCCAGTTAAGCTGACACGTGTGGCCCCTACAACCCTCCGCTGGGTTCCCTCTCAGTGGCAGTTACTCGGCTCCAGCAGAACAGCTCTATCTCGCTGCACCCTGCCAGCTGTCTGGCTTCACAATGGAGAGCGGCTGGGCCCCAAAGACAGCCCCGGTGCAAACAGCGTCAGCAACACAGACAGGCTGGAGCGCCGGGGAGAGGGGAGAAGGAGGCCTGCAGGGCCCCTGGGGGCCACCTTCCACGTGGTCAGCTGGTGCCTGGGAGCATGCAGGGCTGCAGCCGTGTTTGGGGCGGGGGTTGAGAGTGATCTGAAGATGACACGGCTAAAAAAACATCACTCTAAGGTGTGGAAGGTAAATGCCACTGCCGGGCCAGCACCGTTCCCTGGACTGGGAATGAGATAATGAATTATTACCCAAGGAAATGAAACTGCTAATAAATTCAAAAGCAAAGCAGAGGGAGGTTAAACTCCATTTTTACAAAGGAGCTGGTGATTTACTAAGTGTCCTCTCTCCCTGCCTCCCAGGCCACCACCAGCTCTCACTGTTCCTCTCTTTCTCCCCCGCAGGCCGCCGGGACCCTCCAGACATACAGACCCTCTCCTCCGACCCCCATTTGCTTCTGGCTGTTCTTTTCCCCCTCCTTGCGAGTCACTCACAACCCCAATGGGAATTTAAAACCCAAATTGTACTGAAATTTGGGCCAATTGGTTTCAAGAGCTCAGTCCCCAAGGAATGGCTGCGAGGAAATCTGTCTTCCTTAGGAGTCCATTCCGACCTTTGAGCCAACAAATTACAAGTGGAAGCAGCTCGGCATAGGCAATCAGGCTCTGGAGCGAGGTGCTGGCCGGTGCGGTGCACACAGCGAGCGGCTAATTGACTTAGTCTTTGAGCAGCGGCCTGGCCTCTCCCCATTCGGGGAAGCTCGCTGGCTACAACATTTGCCTTCTTACTGTGTTTGCTCCAAGCCCTCGCAAACTTCATTCCTGAAACCCCGGCCCCCTCAATCTGGGCTCCCCTCCTTCCCTGCCTGAAGCCATCAAGCCCCTGCTGTCTGACCTCATTGCCCGTTTCCGCGGCGACGGGCCTGTGATGTCACTCGTGTGGGCCTGTGAGCCTTCAGGTGGGTAGGACGAGAGCAGCAGGTGCCCAGGAAGAGGGAAGGAACAAAGATCTTGTTTTTGTGCCATCATCCCTAATAAATAGTGAAAACCCGGGGTGGGGGTGGGAGAGATCTAAGTCTGCAGCCATTCCTGACCAAGCTGCCGTGGCACTGCACCGAGCTCAGCTAAAAAAGGAAGAAAGGCTTCCTCCAACCCCTTCCCCAAACTCCTATGCAGGCCCCGCACGCCTGCCTGAATAGCCGTGATTTAAAAAGCCACAGAGTCATAGAGGGAAAGGGTCCAGTGTGTGCCAAGACTTAGTTTCCCCAGTCGGCCATTTTCCCTAGCCTGCCCTGCACCTTCCAACAGGCATGACCCAAAAAGAGGCATGCCCCAGTCAGCACAAGTACAAAACTTCTGTAAAAATCAGGCTCCAGAGCTCCCTTATCACAGCCTGAGTTCTATAGGAAGCCCTGGTGCCAAGTGGCTTTCAGAAGCAGCCTCAGTAGCAAGGTGGCTGCTATTTCAGGGACGGACAAGAGCAGCTTCCCCGGCTTCCCGAGGTATTCATGGTCCCTGTTGTTCCAGCCAGGTGCCAACAGGAAAATGCTGCTGCCTCCGCTGCCTCCTTTTGGAAACAAAGGCTCGGGCAGCTGCTCCCGAATCTGAAAAGCTCACTTTCACGTGAGTTTCAGGTAATTTGCTGTGTAGCCTGAATTGGACGAATTAGGCTCACTTGGACTTCAGGTGTCTCAATTACCTGGGTGATTTGCATGTTTATGAGTGAGGGGGATTGAACACTAATGCAAAACAAATTCAAAATTCTAACTGACTTCGGGGGCCCAAAGCCCCTCCACTGCACCTCTGCTCGCCACCAACAGCAAGCAGACCAGGGAGCTGGCACAGAACCACAGAGCAGGCGACGCAGGAGCCCGACCAGTCCCCAGGACTGTGTGCCTTAGTTTCTCCTTCCAGATCTGCCAGCAAAATAAAAGTCACTGCCTAAGAACAGCTCCAAAGAAAAGTGGGAGAAGAAAGTGAGAAAAATCGATATTATTGATTGTTCATACCCAAGGAGGAAGAGCACAGAGGATTCCCACAGCCCAACCAGGAGGTGAAGAGTTAATCCTATAATCTAGTCTGCCAGGGAGCAAGGCAAGATTGGAGCTATTTTCAACCCTAAGTGTGCATGCAGAATGCTTGATATTTTGCAGGTGGAGCTGGGAAGCCCGAGACCATTTGCAAGCATTAATTGAGTGCCCACGGTATGTAGAGCCTGTTTTCCAGGTGTGGTGGATCCCAAAGGACACAGGGGCTCTCTCCTGTCTTCTGTTACAGCATGGACTGCACCCCCTTCCCAGGCCACAGACCCTTCTGGGCTCCGTGAAGTACCTACAAATGCCGGATGACCTTTTCAGAGTTAGACCAATTACACTCAAGCGAAACAGCTTAAGCTTTATAGTAAAGTCACACATGCAAACTCTCCCGTAGTCTGAATAAGAGCTACAGCACCACTCCTTGGCTGCATAGACTCACCTGGAGCATGTTTTATATGCTTGGTGCCTGAGTCCTACCCCCAGAGAGTATGATTTAATTAGTATTGGATACAGTGCATTTTTTAAAATCTCTTCAAGTGATTTAAACATGCAACAGAGTCTGAGAACCGCTGAGCTGGAGGTTTAGGATTTTTGAATTGTTTGATGGTGAGTCTTTGGGCTGAAATTGATCACGTTTGAAGCCCTACTACTGGGATCAAGACACACTTAGATTCTATCGGGCCAGGTAGGCTGCTGTTTTAAAGCAAAATAATTATGTAAGATTCTCATGTGAATATTATTATAATGGATCTCAATGAGAGTTGGTACAAATGTAGATTTCTATGAAATAAAGTCTTTACTAAACTGCCATTTAGTTGAAGGAGGAGGTGGCAGGAAGAAGAAATTAATATTTCTTCTTATAAAGAGTGTCGTCTGTTGCATGCCAGGAACTGTGCTTGGAAGCCTATAATGATATTTCATTTATTCTTTCCAACCATGTGCCAAATGGATATTCTCCTCACTTTACAGATAAGAAAACTGAGGTTCAGAAGGCACAAGTGTTTTGCCCAAGATTACAAATCTATTGAGTATTGGGAGACAATTTTCCACGGGTCTCTCATATTTCTGTATGTCTTAAAAGCAGAGACACTGACTGCCTTTGTTCTGAACTGTTTTTACAAGGATGTGTGCACAGGGAACAGCTTTGGAAGATAGTGTCCCCCTCTGCAACAAAGGGCAGGCATGCTTACTGCCAGTTATAAAAGATTCAGGTTCCCTAAGTTCAGGATGTCTCTTTTGTAACGCAATCTACTGTGCGTGCAGGTAGCACCTGGCCCTCTTTGCCTGATGGAAATCACAGCTTGAGGAACTGGTACAAAAACAATGCTACTCTGGCAACCACTATTATTGTGACAAACTGCCCTTCATCTCTGATCCATGCGTCTCATGTCTGAATGAGATTGGCTGTGTCTGAAGGGAGACAGGGAGGTCTCTTCTCTGCTCATGAGATACAAGGCCTGAGTCTTGGCTGGAAGAAGCTTCCTGGGTCCCCACTCCTGCTACCACCAATGCAGACCTAACACTCACCTTCTGGAACCAGCTCCTCACGGAGCAACAAAGCCCCCTGGGGCTGCCCTTAGCTCCTCTGAGACCTTTCTCAGTGGTCTCTGGGCAGATGGAGAAGATCCAGCCCCAGGGAATACCATAGAGAAGGCACAGGTCCTTTTTGGCATCTCTTAACCTCTCAATAACCTGAAGAGGCAACCAATTTATAAATGTGTATAAATATACTGCAATATTTAATATATAGAGAAAAAAAGTTTGACTTCTTTGGAAAGAGACTTTATATAGGACAGTTGGTTAGGTCTAGGGAGGTGGGAGACAGAGGATGATAACTAAAGTCTATAGGGTTTCTTTTTAGAGTGATTAAAATATTCTAAAATTATGGCGATGGTTGCACATATTTGAGACTACTAAAACCATGGAATTGTACACTTTAAGTGGGTGAATTGTATGGTATGTGTATTATATCTTAATAAAGCTGTTTTCAAAAAGGGAAGTTGTATAAAGAAAGGTTTGGCTCTGGGGCTGGACAGAAGTGACTGCAGGTTCCAGCTCTGCCACTTACTAGCTACGTGTGCGAGACATTTCACCGCCTTGAAACCTCGGCTGCTTTGGGTAAAATTACTTCCCTTTTAGGGTTGTTGAGCAGATGTAAGATACTTTATAAAGTATGTTTAAAAGTTCCTGGCACATAAAGAGTAGATATCTTTCATAATTTTAATAATAATAATTAACAGCTGATAATTATACAGAACCTGCTACTAGAAACCACCATTGCAGATAAAAATGTTCATCCATTAGAAGAGAAAGCAATTAGCACTGAAAGGAAGCCAACATTTCAAACTTCACTTTACCTAGGAACTGGGTTTCAGTCGAGAGTTGTGTTAGCAAAGGCTTTTGAAGATACTGACAAAGCGACCCTATGGTTATAATCAGTCTCTTAAACATCTGGCCTCAAAGAGGAATGGTCACAGATGAAGGTACATGTGGTCTTCTACACTGGGAGAAAATCATTTCTCTTCAATCTGAAAGATGAGGCAGGAAAAGGCGGTGACAGGCTTCAGACAGCCACTGGGTGAGTGGATTTTGGGTGCACAGGTCAGGCGGGACCCAGAACTTACCAAGGCTGAGAGGCTGTTTCAATGGGATCGAGTGACATGTTCTGGAGGGAAAAGAAGAGCTGGCTCAGAGCTGAAAACCAAGTGGAACCTGGAACCACCAGGGTACCTCATTGTGCCCTTCAACTGGTGACACAGATTGAATCTGTTTGTCTCATAGGGGAAAGGAAACTAATTTGTGCTATTTTATATCTAGATGAAAAGTGCTCATTGGTGGAGAACATTTTGTTTTGGTATCAACTCTTGCTTACCCATCTCCTAAATGCACAGGTCTTAGAGCAAAACAGACGTAGACTAAGATGCCAAATCCATAACTCATTCTTAAAAACTGTGCAGGGTCTGAAATTTTACGTTCTTTGCAAGTTAACAAGTTAACCTGGCTTGCCGCAGTTTCTCTGATGCTGGCAGAAAACACAGGTGCGTGTGTTTTCACTTGCACCCCCTGGAAGCTGACCCTGGAGGACTCAAGTGCTCGGAGTTTTAGCTGGAAGGTACAGGGATCACTGTTGGGATGCAGAGGACACAGGGAAGGGATGCCAGGGAGGGAATGTAGCCACTGAAGGGCGTGCCACCAGTGGGAAAGCAGCTCTTACTGCCATAAGTCAACTCTGGAAAACTCTGGAAAACACAACCACAGAGCTCTCCCCTCTCTCCACCCAGGGACAAGGAAGCTGGGGTATTTACGCACCAACTCCCAAGAGCCTCCGGCGGAGGGTCTCTCCCAGAGGGTATTAATTCTTCAACTCTTCTGGTGTGCTATGTACACGTGAGCAGAGCAGCCTTTGCAGGTTTGGAAAAAGCCCTCAGGCAGAGAAACACAGACCCTGGTAGTTGGAGGTTGGCCAGGGTACACAAAATGGTCAGGTCTGAAGAATATGCGTGGGCACCCTCAGCATCTGCTGCAGCCTGGCCCCATCTTAGCTCCGACCTGTGCAGGTGTGCGAGCTCACACACACACACACACACACACACACACTCACACTCACACTCACACAGCAGGTGAGAATACGGCCGCAGCAGTGCACGTTCCTCCAGCCCTGGGCCCCACTCCTGCTGTCTGAAGACAGGCCACTCCTCTCCGTAGTAAGTTCATTAAATGAAGTTTATTAGGAACCAGCTAGGAACGTTTACCGCCGAAGCCAGAGAACTTCCCACCAAGCTTTGCAAAGGGTCTGAAACCGCCGACAAGACCTCTTGGGGTGGGAGCAGCTCTAAGACAGGAGTAAGCGCCACCCCTTTGGGGACACAGGGAGAGGCCTCAGACTTACAGAGGTCATCCGAGAGTCTGGCTTTGACCTGCAGCTGGACGGTGCCCGCGCCCCACCCCTGCACAGGCCCTGCAGGTTCCGGGGAGGCCAGGCCGCCTGAGCGCGCTGTCCACGCCCAGGGCCCTGAGCTGGGAGGCCGAACACCTCCCTTGCTTGGTCCTGTAAAAGCAGCACCTTGAGGGCCTCTCCTTCAGGAGCAGAATGGCACTTTGGAGTTTTGGGCAGCCCAAGGCCCCATCTACCTTGTTGCTAGTTGGCAGAATATTCATTTGCTTGTTCATTTCTTCATTCATTCGTTTAGTCATTCACTAACTTATTGATTCGTCCATTATCTCCTGTGGGTCAGGGACTGAGGCTGCAGCAGTCATGAGATACAGCGACAGGGATATGTAAACTCTCCACCGTCTTTCAGAGGCCTAGGAGGACATGTGAGTCCAACACGGACTAGACTCCCTAGCATGCTCTGCAAATCTGAGGCCCCTCCGTGTGTCCCCAGAGGGATGGAGCCTGGGGAGATAGGGGTGGGGCTAGGGCGGTCTCTTCTTTGCTCATGAGGCACAAGCCGCCCCCAGCCCCTGGACCCAGCTCTGTGCACATGTGGGATCATGTCCCGGCTATGACAGTGGCCACAAGCACTGTTAGGAGAGGACATAGGTCCTGTTCACCGCCGTGTCCTCATAACCTAGCACTGTCCCTGGCACTCAGGAGATAATTGATACCTGTGAATGAACAGACGGATCGTGCCTTTGAGTAAAGGCTAATACTTGTATCTGTTTTTAAATGCATCTCTATGTCTGTGTGTTTGAGCATCAATGCACACGTTTCTGTACCTTTGTGTCATCGTTTTTGTGTGGTTATATAACCGTGTGTGTTCTGTGAGAGAGAGAGAGAGAGTCCTTAGTAGACACGGGCTTCCCTTCGTAATATTGCACGAGAATGATCAATTTTGCTTCCTGGTATGTGACTTTGTAAGCCCAATCTGCATTTTCCACACAAGTACAGCTCCCAGATTTCCAAATATTTATACTCCTATATTTAAAATCTGTGAAATTTCTCTCTCTTTCTCACCCCTTATGCGCCTGTGCTCTCTCTCTCTCAGCCATCAGCCCTCCCTCTCCACCTTATTTCCTCTTCATCCCCAGATATATATCTACATACACACACACATACGTGGATGAAGAAACTCCCAGACCAAGCCGCTGCCCTTTCACTTCCGGGTTGGGGTCACGGAGGGGCATGTGGGAGCCACCACCCCAGCCTATGACAAATCCTGAATGATAAGCCCAGTCAGGGAGGGTCACAGTGACACAGGTTTCTGTCCTCAACTTCAGTGCCTCCTACAGAGAGGGTCTGCTCCTGAGAGGAGGTTCTCGGGCTGCAGCAGAGCTTGGAAGGAGGAGGAACTCGGTGATGTTTGCCCAGGGCTTCAGAGAGAGGCGTTGAATAAACATCGGCATTGCCTGGGTTTCTGGCGGCTTCGGGTCTTATCCTTGGGAGGTTGTGATGTCTTACAGTGCTGACTGAGAGGCAGAGGAATGCCCCCACGGTTCTTCCGCCTGAGCTAGTCCGTGGCCCTCTCCCCCGCACCCTACGGCTGAGCTATGAACCACCCGCCTGACTCCTCTGTGCTTTTGCATGTGTGCGTCCCTCTGCCCGAGATGTGGCCACTCTGCGTGTCTACCTATTCATCTTTCATGATTCGGCTTAAACGTCTTTTCTTTGAGCCCCTAGGTTGAGAGAGGACCCCACATTCTGAGCTCTGAAAGAGCCCTGCACCAACTTCCATCGCTGGGAGGGAAGTTTCTCACCCTGTGGATTGTCTGTCTGTGTGTCCGGCGGCCCTGCCACACTGAGCATCGACAGGTGCAGACCGTCCTATTGATCTGTGTAACCAGAGCTGCTGCACAGCACAGAGTTGGGCTGGAATGCAATTGGGGACAAACAAGGGGGTGTCCAGGGCAGAGCTGACGGCAGTGAGGAGAGCCATAGGAGGGAGTGTTGATGAGGCACATTGACAAGTGATCCGCAGATGCTCTCCCTGGTCTCTCACACCCCATCTGTGAAGATGGGATTATCGTCTCCATTGTACACATGGCGAAACCGAGACTCAGAGGTCCCCACCGCACGTGGCAGAGCTGAGAGTCAACCCAGGCGTGTCCGACCCCAGAGTTGGGGCTTCTGGCCACTGTGCTGTGAGCACATCAAGCCATAACTTAGGAATGTATTAAAAGAACAAAAAAGTTTATACGTTTTACATCCATTTCTTGAGTGAAATGCTTGAGGATTTGAAGGCTGAGCAACTCTCGGGACAAAGGTCCGCTGTGACCCTTCAGTCTTCCCTTTTAGCACCCGCACGCCCTCTCCAGCCGTCTTGGCCTTTCTTCGGGCTGTCCCTGCAGGTGAGCGCCAGACGGCCCACTCTGCTTTCCTGACGTGCCACCGTTACGCAGATCCATGCAGCAAAGGCCTTTCTCGTTCCCAAGCAGACTGTCAACTTCCTAAGAAAGGTGACCCCCATGCTTCACGACCCTCATGGGGGAGTGGGGAGAGCATATGTGACTTCATTTGGAGGCCCGACACCTGGCAGGCCCAATGGGTGGTCTTTGCATGCCTTATTTTGAGAACTTTGGTTCTTTGAGGCAGGTGTTACCTGCATTTTATAAAGGAGAGCTTTGAGGCTCAGAGAAATTGGGTTGCTAGTCCCAGATCACCCAGTTCATGAGATCAACCTTAGAAAAGCTTTCTGCCTTTCTTAGGATGAGTATTTTGAGCTATGGAAAGGTCTTTTTAACCTGGAGGAACTAATTGCTGTTTGCCCAGGACTTCAGAGAGAAGCACTGGGTAAACCTGGGATCTCTGGAGACAGCGGGTCTTATTTCCAGGAGGTTAAGATGTCTTATGTGCCAACCGGGAGGCAGACTTCTCCCGGCAGAGATGGTCCGTGGACCCTCTCTCCATCCTGTACCCTGTGTCCAAGCTGCGACTCACCCGCCTCACTTGCCAGGAGAGGTCTGCTGAGACAGCACCGCTAATGGGCCCCATCGATTAGAGCATTGGGAAGCCCTAAATGAGGAAGGGGCCTTTGGGTTTCCAGTGTGATGTCCTGATGCCCAGGGAGTGTCCAGAACCCATTGTGGGTGCCTCGAGGGTGGGACCTGTTCCCCTTTCCCAGCGGGGGGCAAGTGACCAAGTAAGGCCAGTGTTACCCAGTCCACACTCTGGCTTGGATGGAGCTTGCCAGTCCAGAGTCAGATTTAGCAAAATAAAACCACACACACACACACACACACACACACACACACACACACACACACATGCACATCCCAATCTAGGCATCCTAAAGAATGGAGCTCGAGAGGGGCTATGAGAGGGAAGGGACTCAGACAGGTGATGAAGGTGGCACCTGCCATGTGTGTGCCCCACACCTGCTCTCTGCCCTGCTCCGCCCTGCTCCGGGCCCTGAATGGAGGTGACTTGAATGGACCACATGTGTAGGCACCCAAGCTCTGTGGATTCCAGCGGGGTTTGACCACCGGGGAGGCAGGCGATAAGGCCAGGCAGTCACTCCCCCTCCTTCGCTGCCCAGTGGGGTCACCTCAGGGTGCCTGGGTCCCATCACCAGAAGGCCACTGCTCCCTCCACAACAGCCTTGTGCCTGTGATTTGCCCTCCTGGGTGTGGCACTGATCTCTCGTCTTGTCCTCCCAGGCTGGGGGTGGTAACAGCTCAACTGCTCCATCTGTGAGTGACTGGCTTCCATTCTCCCTGCCCTCACCTTTGAAAATTGTCCCTTTTTAGATAACCTGACCCCAAATTATCTACTTTGAATGTGTTTCCAGTTTGGACTATGACTAACAATACTCAAGTAGATCAGGGGACTTTGTTACCCTGTGTTGAATTTGGTAAAAGACTGAGTCAACCTCTTCACCCTCGTTATTTCTAGTGGTTGAGTGAATATAGGAATTTTTCTTGTATCATTTAAAAAAGTGTGTACTTACTACTCTCCCTGCAACTACTAAGTCTAATAGGTTGCCGGCCACACTATAAATCCCAGTTTCTTCAGCCAGCAATTGTCCCCGGGGGGCAGGCAGGGTTTCGAGGGGGTATCTGCTCTTCTCCATGGGGACATCCTTATTCATCCTCAGGAGAAATCTGACAAGAGCCTCAGGTTGTTTGCAGCTTTATTGACTCACCATGGCTCCTGATTCTGAAAGGCCTTGGTTACTGGTCAAGAGTTATAAGCCCAACACAGAATATTGATAATATTCTGAGCATCAGACACGACATGAATATCACCCAGAAATCTGGCGATAATTTTGAGCTGTGGAAAGCAAGACTGTGTTCTGGCCTCTTCCTTTTGACTGTGTATCTCAATGACTTGAAATTCTTTTTGGATTATCTGGATAACCCTCTTTTTTAGAAAACAGAAGAAAAATCATCAGTGTCTGTTGTGTTGTCATTTTATTGTCCAGAGCAGCAGTGGATGCGTCAGACTGTAGCTTCTATTTAGCTAGAGGAGTGACTGGCTTAGTAATAACTACTTTAAAACAAAGCGACTCGTTTTGGATAGATGTGCCTACCCCATGTCCAACATAACGGGTTTATATTCCAGCAGTTCCATATTATAAGTTAATTTCTTTTGTTACATAAGGATGAGTGTCATAACTGCACTGTAGGATTTATAAGCAGCTCCATCCTTAAAATCACATGCACCATGATCGTCCTTGTAGATTTCTCAGTGATCATGGTAAGCACCCATCTCCTGCTTTGAAAAGCAGCCACACCCAAATCATCCTTTACAACCTGGGCCTTTGCGCGTTCACCTGCTACAGCAGAGCCAGGTTGTTTAATCAGGATGGGATAGGTCTTGCTGCTGTAATGAACAATCGTGAAAACCTCAGTCACTTAAAAAACAAAATGGTTCATGTCTCCCCGATATTATACACCCATGTGGTCAGACCACACCAGAAACCACACCACCAGAGGCCCCTTTTACTCAACATGGTCAGTGTCACAGCAGAGGGAAGAGACAAAATGGCAAAGCCAACTCCGAAAGCTTCTGCCCTGAAATGACACATCTCACTTCTGTTCATGTTTCATCAGCCAAGTCCGTGACAGGGCCCAGTGTGGGGAAAAGTGATCCTACCAAGTTCCTGGAAGGAGCCAGCACCCGGGTACTTAAAATTAGCCCCAGTGACTATAGCACTCAGAGTTTCTTAGGAAAAAGTCTGCTGCTGCCCACGGAAAACCTGCTTCTGCACAGAGGCAGGGTACTGTGTGTTCATGTGACATTTTGGTTGGGATCCTTGCGTTTCACAAAAGGATGCTGTATTAGTTTTCTAGGACTGCCATAACAAAGTTCCAAAAATCGAGTGACTTAAAACGACAGAATTTATTCTCGCACAGCTCTGGAGACCAGATCCAAAAGCAAGGTGTCAGCCGGGCCATGTCCCCTCCAAAACCTCTAGGGGAGGATCCTTCCAGGCCTCTTTCACCCTCAGGTGGCCCCAGGTAATCCTCACCTGTGGGAGCATTACTGCAATCTCAGCCTCTGTCTTCACATGGCCGCCTTCTCTCTGCATCTGTGTACACATTTCCTTCTTCTCATTGGGACACCAGTCGCCGGATTAGGCCCACCCTACTCCAATGTGCCCCTGGTTTTAGCTTGAGTCCATCTGCAAAGACCCTATTTCCAAATAAGGCCACATTCACAGGTACCAGGAGCTAAGATTTCTACATATATTTTTAGGAACACAATTCAAGCCCTAAGAGACACCTAACGTCACTTGATTTTCCCTAAACATTAGTCCACGGTTTTACTTTGTTTTGCTTTGTTTCCGGTGGGCTGTTCAAAGTATCTGAGAGGCCCTTGGTCGGCAGTGCAGGAAATCAACACCCCCGCCCTCTGCTCCGCCGGAGAGCAGATCCTGGAACTCTCTGCTGCTCCGGTTTTATGAAAAGCCAGGCTGGGAAACCCCACGGTCCTGGAAGCTCATTTGAAGACAGTGAGGTTCATTGTGGCATCACTGGCTTAAGAGATTTTTGAGTGTTGTTTTCTTTCGTTTTTAGTTGTTTCAGTGGAGGAAACTCTTCTTCCAATGAGAGCTTGAAGCTGTGTCCCCAGCAGCACCAGCAGTGAGCCAGGTGGGCACGGCCGCCCTGCGTGACATGGATGCTGTCCTCCGTGGGAAGAGCTTCAAAATGCTTCCTTGTTCCTCAGACCTCCTCTCCTGGGCACAGTCACTGTGTTCCGGGGACAGTGTCCGCAGATGTGGCTTGCCTGCCATTTCTGCGTTCCCTGTGGCCAGAACCAGAAGGGCCTGGAGAGGTTTCCACGTGGCGCTTCCTGCCTGTACCTTGCCTCCCCCACCACCCTCTGCAGCACAGGGCCCTCCTGACTCTGCCGAGTGTGCAGGGGCTGGGGGAAGGGGGGTCTGACCTCAACTCAAGCAAAGAGCAAAGATCTGAGACTCCAGCTCTGGAGAAGGAAAGAGAATAGGTCTGGCCCGGTAGGACTGTGGCTTAAGGAGCTTAAGAAAGAGAGAGACTTTGCCTGCCTCGGCCAGGACTACTCCCCTCCCCCAAATGGGATCGGAGTCAGCTTCCTCATCCAGCCAGGGCTACTCCCTCCATGAGTGAAGAGGCACCATGCAGACACCCCAACCCTAGGAGAGGGGTAGCTCCAATATACACCTCTGAGGCAGAAGGACTTTATTTGCCCTGGCATGTGTCCTTTGATTTGGTGACTCTGGGGACCCTGGCTGAGATACATCAGATCCAAAGCCTTAGCTTCCACTCTAGCTGTGTGTCATCCAGAGCTCAACTCCTTACACGAAAACAGAAATGATAGCAGGAGAACAGAAGCCTTGAGGAATTTGCCCAGAATATGAAGGCTTTACCACTGCAGAAAGCACAAGCATTTCGATTCACTGTCCTGAATCAACCAGGGCAGAATCTTCTTCCAGGCTCGAATCAACACTGTGCAGCCGGCACTGTGGACTCAGGAGGGCCTGAGGGTTGACCAGGGTAGGGAGAGAGCTGTGCGTGCCCTGGGGGCAGAGCTCACCAACCCTGCTTTCCAGAGCTCTGCCAACCTGGGCTCCTGACTCTCAGGCTCTGCTGCAAATATTCTTGTCTTAGCTGATTTCTCTACATCTGCAGAATCTGAGTGTCTTTGACTCCCTCCATTTGGTTGGATTACTGGATTTACAGTCCTCGTGGCCCCTTGTCAACTATGAGTCAGTCATCCTTTCCACCCCGAAGGGAGCAGAGAAACAAATGACATACGTCAGTATTTTCCTGATGGATGCAAGTTACACATCAGCGAAAATTTCCCAGCAGGAAGGTCTGAAATGGACGATTGACAGCAGCTTCCCACCTGGGCTCCAGAGGTGCCACGTCCTGAAGAGCTGATCATCACCTTGGGCAAGGAAGGGAACCAGGTAAGTAACTGTGGTTCTTCTGGGCCCTTGGGTTCTCTAGTGGCCGTGTCTTTGGCTAAAATGTGGCGGAATGGCTGCTCCTAGAGCAGTTTTCTCTTGGCTCCCTGGAGTCATGAAGCAGAGGTCTGGCTGGGTTAGAAACATTGCCCCTTCCAGAGACATCGCCCATAGCAATGGTCAGGCACAGGGGGCGGCGGGCCGGGGCAGCAGTGGTACACTCACATGGAGCCACAGAACTACGTCCCTATTCGATCCCACACAAGAAGGTCCCGCTACAATCACTGACCCGCTTGCTGCTCTACAAGGCAACTACTTCACAACCAGTTCCTCTGGGAAAATTCAACAGTGCTGCTTAGCCCTCAGAGCAATGAGAAAGGACACTGGGAAGTCATCCTGAGCTGTGACCACCTTCTTGGACCCTGCATTTCCTGCTTCGGGTGACTTGATGAATGTCTAGGGGCGCAGCTGTCTCCAGATACCTGGTTTGTCGTCAAAGCGTCATTTCTCAAGGGCCACCACACCCAACCGTCCAATGTATGGTGGGTCCCTTTCCAATCGCCCCTGCCTACGGTGTCCTCGTGTGTGCCTACATATTTGCAGGGAGAGTGGAGGAAGATTTCACACAATGACATGGTCCCTGCCCCGGAGGAGCCACAGCCTGGCCAGGGGGCAGACTGCATACACCCCCAACTCAAGAACCAAGACTCGCATGGAAAAGTGCAGGGGCATCTGAAAAGGCTGCATGCTGTGTGCTTCCCACTGTAGGACATTCTGGAAAAGGAAAAACTATGGGGACGGTGAAGAGATCAGTGGTTGCCGAGGGTTCAGGGCAGGGAGGTGGGGAGGGAGGGATGAACAGGTGGGGCACAGAGGATTTTTAGGGCAGTGACACTCTTCCAAGTGGTGCCGTAATGGTGGACCCATGACATGCCTTTGTCCAGACCATAGAACGCGCAACACCAAGGGTGAGCCCTAAATGTAAACCGTGGACTTTATTTAATAATGATGCATCGACACCAGATCACCAGTTGTAGCCAATGTGCCACACTATTGGGGCTGTTAATAATAGGGGGGCCTGGAGAGGGAAGGCGGGGTGCGTGGGGACTCTCTGTGCTTCCCACTCAATTTTTCTGTAAACCTAAAACTGCTTAAATAATGAAGTCTATTATTTTTTTAAGTACAGAGTGAAGAAATAAAGAGAGGGGTGGAATAATTCTGGGAGGGAGGTTTCCTTGGAAGGAGTGAGTCCTAAGGGGGAGGGGTGTGCAGGTGAGGAGGAGAAAGGTGGGAGACCGTTGCCAGGGAGCACATGCAATTTCCCTGGATTTCCTAAAGACGTTCTTCCCTACCCCTAACCCAAATCTGCCTCTTTTTTGGACCTGGCAAGGTCCCCGTAAGTCAGAGACCCTAGAAAAAGCCAAGGGAAAGAGAAGGGAAGGGAGTGTGGGGAGACAGCCAGGAACGGGGCTTTGGGTCCAGGAGGCACAAACCACAAGTGCAATTAGTCAAAAAAGAACTTGAAATGAAAAAATGATTCCAAGCCGAGGAGGGGAGTACATAAGTTACCGCAGCCCCAAGCCCCCAAGACATTTATGAATAATACAAATGCCGCGAGGTGGCGGAGCCAGAGCACAGTTAATTAATATGTACAGGAGCAGAGATGCACTTGAAAAACAATAGGGCCCTTTCTCCCTCGCTAGAAGTAAAAATATTTCCAGAAAGACTGACACATTTATTATTTTGTAACATAATTACCTTATTGTGGAGCGTTTGTAATGGAACGCATTAGAGACGTAAGCACCTGCCTGGCTTCCCTTCATGCAGTTTGGTTGGGTGGTGCCAGGCACGGGGGTGGGAGGAGGCTGGCAAGGTGGCAGCGGCGGAGGGGGCGTCTCGGGAAAGCTGTGCACACACATACCTGACGCCCTTTCTCTCCTTCCTCCCGTCAGCCTCCTCAACCCTCCTCCTTCCGTTCCCTCCCCTGCTTTCCTCAGCCGACTGCCACCCACTTCTGGGGACCTCTGTGAGCTGGTGACAGCTTGAAGGGCAAGGGTTGTACATCTGGGGTCCCCGATGGCCGCAGAAGGCCGAGAGGAAACGTCCGTGGAGGCAGGAGGCACAGAAGTAACCCTGTGGGGGGAAGGAGGGGTAAGTGAGGGGAGAGGTTTAGGGCTTAAACAGTCACCCCAAGACCCAGCGCAGCCTAGTGAGGACACACTTCGCCCTTCCTGCTACTCTTGGAACTTGCAGGGAAGGAGGGTGAGAACACTGGTCTGGGAGGCTGGGCCCCTGGGATCTGGTCCACAGACCCAGAGCCACTTTGTCTGTGAGTCTCAATGACCTCACCTGTTGAGTGGTGCCACTGGAGGGCAGCTGGGCGGGCTGGCCTCCGACATCCCTGCCATCCAGCGCTCTAGGACTCCACACATACGTCGCTCCAGACAGGCAATGAGCCTCGTCATCCTATCCGACCTCCCCCGACAGAAGGATGCCCGTCTTCTCCCCTCCCTGCCTGCCTGCTCCCTGCATCGCCACACACAGAATGGACCCCAGAAGGGGGCACCGGTGCCGCCACGTGCACGGCGGGGCCTGAGCACGCCCACCTGGTCACGCTGCAGGCCTGGCTTCCTGCCCCTGCTCCCGCCGTGTCACCGCTGCTGCCTCCTTCTCTCTCCACCCTTCAGCGTGGGCCCCTCCAGGATTTTCCCCTAGCCCTCTTCCCTTTCCATTTTCTAGGTTCTTCTGTGGTTTGATTGTGCAGATAAATCTCCTATCTGTCTTTAAAGCCCAGCCCTTTCTTCCAAGCTCCAGAACATATAAATACAGTTGCCGATGGGACATCTTTATCTACTTAAAAATCACCGCGCCCAAACGGAGCCCTTTATCTCTCCGCTAAACCTGCTTCTCCTCCTACTTTCTATTTCAGACGCTGGCGTTCCCCCACTTCCACGATTCAGAAATCCGAGAGGCTTTCCAGAATCCCTTTCTACTTTCTGTCCCATATTCATCTGGACACAAAGCCTATCTTGCACCCGAGATATCCCAGGACTCTCTTCTATATTCGCCGCCACTGTCTTCCTTTGCTGAGCAGATTCATGAGTAGCTTCCACCAGCTCGTCTCCCTAGGGGGCCGGCCCCGAAGCTGCACTTGGGTAGATGGTGATAAATATTTGCTGAATAAATAAGCCTCACCTCATTCCATTTTGTCATCTGTATTGCTACTAGTCCTCTTCCTAAAATCCAGAGACGATCATGTCTTTCTCTTGCTGACCTAGGGGTTAAAGTCCCACCCCTGTGCTGTCCAATCTTGCATGGCTCCCACCCCCTCAGACCCCCTCTCCTCCAGGGACCTTGCCGATACTGGCTCCCGTGGTCGCTAATCCAAAGGCCCCATCTCATGCTTTTGTGCCTTGCATGAGTCGTCCCTTTTGCCTGGAGCATTATTCATCCACCATCTGGTCAACCTCTATTGTACCCTAAGAATCACTATCTGATTATCTATCACTGTATTGAATCACCCCAAACTTAGTGGCTTAAAACAACAACAATCATTTTATTACTGTATCTCACAGTTCTAGGGCTGACTGGGCTTCAGGCAGTTCCTGTCCGTGGGTCTCTCATATGGTTGCAGTGGGACAGTGGCTGGGGCTGGGGGCACCTTGAGGGCTTTCTCACTCGCACGTCTGGAGGGGTCAGCTACCTGCACATCTCCATGAGCCTTGGGCTCCCTCCCAACATGGTGGCCAGGTTCCCAGAACAAGGATCCTGGCAGAGAGATCCGCAGAAGCTTCTTGACCTTTTCTAACTCACCCTTGGAAATCCTGTACATCACTTCTGCTACATTCTACCCGTCAAGGTTGTCATAGGCCCTGCCCAAGTTCAAGGGGACGTGGACTCCAGCCCTTGGTGAGGGAGTGGCAAGGTTCCGAGAGAGCATGTGGGACGGAAATATTGTTGTAGCCTCTTTGGGAAAATATGAGCAGCTGCTTATGACAACACCTCCTCCAGGAAGCCCATGGATGCCTCTCCCGCCTCCAGGCTGCTCCCCTGCCCACTGCTGGCATCTCTATCACACACTGCCATTATTTATTTTCATATCTGGTTCCTTGAGGACAAAGTCTATATTTTGCTTGTCTTTGTACATGGCATGTAGTTAGTATTCATTAAATGTTTGCAAATGAATGACTGAGGAAGTGAGAGACTGAGTATGACCCTGCCAACCTGTGCAGCGGGGTGGTCTTGCCAGAGCAGGCCAGGTGCTCCCCAGGATGGGCACTGCTGAGGCGGGGTGGGCGGAGGCTCCAGCCAAAGCTGCTTCTCACCCCAGCACGTACATGCCTCTTGCTGCTGCCGCTCAGGACAGCCTCCCCATCCAAGGGCTGTGACCCGCTCGCAGGGGTGCACAGGCGCAGCTCCTCCATGCAGAACCCTCCCCTTCTCCCCAACACCACCTCCACCTTCTCACTCCTCTTTAAAATTTCCAGCAGCGGAATGAAAGGTGGCTCCATTGAAGAGAGAAAAGTTCATTGTGGGAAAGCTCGGAGGGTCAGTGGGAGGTGGAAGGGAGAGGAAGATGAGGCTGCCCCTTCCTTCCTTCCCCCGTCCCCCACGGGCCCTCTGGAGCCGTGCGGTGCAGAAATATCCCTTCTCATTTCCCAGCGCCATTCCCCAGCTGCCTGGCCCGGATTGCTGGGCCTTTGGAGCAATTGTTTGCTGAGCCGTTCAGCGGGCAGCTCCCTCGTGGGCACCCAGCCCCGCTGCCTGACAGGCTGTGTGCAAGGGGACAGGCCTGAATGACTGTAATATGAACCATGAAAGTGGATATTAAAGGCTTTATTACAGGGTGAGGACTGCTAATTGCAACGTTCCTTTCAGGAAGCTGGAGCTGATGAGTTTAAGCAGCAGCACCCAATTATTATAACTCTGTCAGCGCAGAGCAGGGGAGAGGCGGGGGAGGAGGAGGAGGCAGGCTGAAGGCACAATTACCTGAACTTTATCCAAGGCACACACCGCCGGCCTGGAATTTTAAAGGGAGATTGGTTCTGCTCTGAGCTTCCTCCCTGTCACAGCCGTGCTGATGTTGATTACTGATCCCCAGCCCCTCTCCCCCTGCTGCCAGGCTTCTTGTGGAAGGGGTGGCATTGGTGTACAGCATCTGACTCCCTAGCCCTCCCTGGTCCCCGCCGGCAACACAGCCCCTGTGCTGCAATCACAGGTCATCCAGGGAATCAAGCTGCCCAGCTTCTTGTTTTGCAAATAAGAAAGCAGGCTCAGAGAGGATGGGGACTTGCCCAGGTTACCCAGCTGGTAAGCAACCCTGCAGGGCCGGACTGGTACTGTCCATCTGACCCCAGCTTAGCACTTAGAGCTCTGGCCGCATGTTCCAAGAGATAAGTCGAGGACATTCGAGGGAACTGGAGTCTCCTTAAAATTCATCAGCTGGTATAGACATTACCTACCATGTGCATGGGAACGAGGCTGAGTCTTCTGATGTGCTCAGGGGGGAAGAAAATGTCGTCCTCCCTGGGGAGATGACTTATAGACAGCATCATCATTAAAACTCATCATCATCGCGTTCCAAGTGCATTTAGTGTCTTAGATTTTACAAAATGCTTTCAAACATTTTTGCCTTCAGATGTTGTTGAGCACCTACTGGGTGCCAGGTGCTGGAAAGATAAAGAGATGACAGATGACGTCCCTGTCTGCAAGGAGCTCACAGCTTAGAGGGAAGATAGACAAGCCAATCGACAATTATCAGACCATGTGGAAAGTGCTAGATAGAGGTGTGCCCACACATCGCCTCCTTTAATTTAATCACATAAATTTAAGTGATTGCACATAAAAAGCTAATACTACAAGGCGCAAGCTGCCCAGTGCCAATTGAGCAGTGCAGACTGCAAAAAATAGAGTTGCTCCCTGGCGGGAGAGCTCACCATTACACACAGCAACGCATGGCAGGTTCACTAAAAAGGCAGCTCCAATGGATGGGTATGAATCCTAAAGGCAGTGCAGAGGGCCAGGAATTGGAAGTAGGGGAGAGGAGAGGTGGATTTCTTTCCTGCATCCGACCAGAGGGACCATAGCTGAAATACCGACTCCTCCTTATCCCTGTCCAACGGCATTCAGGTTGTGCTTGGCAGGATGAAGTCAGAGCAACATAAGGAACACCCATATCCAGTGGATTCAAGATGACCCAGAACAATGATGAGGGCTTAAGAATATCACCTCAACAGTCAGGTTGTTATGAATGTAGGGGAGGGGCAAAGTCGAGGAGACCTCACCCCCTTTCCGTGGACTTGAGTATGCTCACAGCTAACTTGCCTGACCAATGCTCCTCTGTCAAAGAAGACTCGTCCACACGGAGATGCAGGAGGTCGGGGAGCCGCAAATATGGGAAGGGGTGGAGCCAGGGTTTTCCTTTAGTCATGTCAAGTGTGAGACGTCTTCTAGATAACCACATGGAGTTGGATGGATTTGGATAAACAATTTTGGAGTTCAGGAACAATGTATGGGCTGGTGGTGGAATAATTTGGGTGCCCTTGGCTTATGGATGGAGACTGTCTGGAGAGAGTGGGACAGAGAGAAAAAGGGAGAGAGAGAGGGAGAAATGAGATGGGCATAGGTTGCACTCTGGTGGGAACAGGTGCCAGCCAAAGAGAGGGAGGTGGGAGGAAAGACAAAGGTGTATGGTACCCTGCAAGTGAAGACAGAGAAAGGTCAGGAGAGAGTGGTGCATGGGGTGGAATATTGCAGAGAGACCAAACAAAATGAGGACTGAAAAGTGGTCATTCAATTTGTCAGCATGAAGGGCCCAGGCTGGGGTGGCAGGTTTAGAAACCAGCAGGAGTGGTGGCCAGGTGAAGGCAACAGCCCTACACAGGTGAATGAACCTTGACCCTTACCTAATACCATACACTGCTCAGTTGGCACCACACGGATCTCACTTTGTAGTCTTAGCTTTTTACGTGCAATCACTTGCATGTGTGTGATTAAATTGAAGGAGCTGGGGTGTGTGTGCACCTCCATCCAGTGCCTTCCACACCGTGTTATAGTTGTTAGTGGGCTTGTGTGTCTCCCACACTAAGTCGTGAGCTCCTTGCAGAGACAGAACCTATCACTTTTTATCTCAGTGTGACTTGCAATGGAGCATGGACATAAATCTAAAACTAAAACTTCAGCAATAAAATAGACAAGAAAATTCTGTAAGCTTAAGATAGGTGAAAATTTTGGGGGAAATAAAAAACGTGAAAAATATTGATGTTATTTTTCACAAAAATGTAAAAATTTTGCTCTTGAAAATCACATTAAGAAAATGCAAAGGCAAGCCACAGACTGGGAAATATTTCTAACATATGTATCTGACAAAAGAATTCTATTCAGAATATTTAAAGAATTCTTAAAACTCCATAATGAGGCAATTTAATAGAAGAAAGGGGCCATGATTTAAACAGACACTTCACCAAAAAAAAAAAAAAAAAGCAGCACATGAAAAGATGTTCAACATTATTAGTCATTAGGAGTCTTAGTTCACGTGAGCTGCTATAACAGAATACCATAGACTGGGGGGCTTATAAACAGAAATTTATTTCTTACTTTTCCGGAGACTGGGGAGTCCAAGATCAGGATGCTGGCGGATTTGCTGAGGTCTCACTTCCTGGTTCCTAATTGGCCGTAATTCCAGCTATGTATTGGCATGGTGGTAGGGACAAGGGAGCTCTCTGAGGTCTCTTATAAGGGCACTAATCTCATTCATGAGGGCATCACACTCATGACCTTATCACCTCCCAAATGCCCCACCTCCTAATATTATTACATGGGTAATTAGGTTTCAACATAGGAATTTACAAGTATTCAGTCTATAGCATCAGGAAAATGCAAATTAAAACCACAGTGCGACACCACACTATATACCTATTAGAATGGCCAACATTATGAATAATACTAGCCATACCAAGAGCTGGTGAGCATATAGAGCAACCAGAACTCTCCTGTATTGACAGTGACAATGCAAAGTGGTCCAACCACTTTGGGAAACAATCTGGCGGTTTCTTATGAAGCTAAGCATACAGTTAACATGTGACCCAGCAGCTCTACTTCTACATATTTACCCAAGAGAAGTGAAAATGTGTGTCCAAACTAAGAGGTGTATGCTAATGTTCATAAAAGCTTTATTCCTAAAAGCCCCAAACTAGAAACAAGCCAGATTTCTACCAACAGGACAATGGATAAATTGTGGTATATTCATATAATAGAACTCCATTCGGCAATAAAAGAGAAAGAATTACTGATATGTGCAACAACGATATGAATCTCAAAAACATTGTGCTGAGTGAAAGACGCCAGACATCAAAGAGTACATACTGTATGACACCATTTATATAAAATTCTATAAAAGGCAAAACTATCTGTGCTGACTGACAGCAGATCAAACGTTGCTGGGGGCTGGTGGTGGGAGTGGGGATTGATTGTGAATAGTCGTGAGAACGCTGTGTGTGGTTCTGTATCTTTGTGGTTACATGAATGCACATAGTTTTCAAAACTGATCAAACAGTACATTTTGTTGTATGTAAATTATTAATATACCTCAGTAAGTTGATTTTTAAATAAGTGAATGGGTCAACCCTACAGTATAATACCATATGCTTTCCAAATATATGAAAATACACACATTTCTACATATGTATATAAATGCATAGAAACGTCCAGAAGAAGCCTGGGCATGGTGATTCACACCTGTAATCCCAGCACTCCGGCAGGTACAGATGGGAGGATCGTTTAAGCCCAGGTGTCTGAGGTTGCAGCGAGCTATGATGTTGCCACTACATTCAAGCCCGGACAACGGGCTTTTCCTATCTGGAAAAAAAAAATAAAAATAAAAAACATCTAGAAGGATATACACCAAAATGCAAAACGACTGTGTTATTTGCCTCTGGGCAGAGGTAACAATAGAGGACTCAGAGAAAGGTAAGAAGCCAAGGGACTTTAGCCTTCATTATAGTGCTTTAATTTTTCAAAAGGACAATGTGTTCACTTATCACCTTGTACTTAGATTTCTAGAAAGAGTGAACAGCAGATATAAACAGAGGCTATTCAACTATCAAACCTCAGTTGAAAGTCCTTCTTACCTCTTTGGACCAGCCATTCCCTTCAATTATTTATTGGGCATCTGTGTTTCTAGCAATAAAAGACAAACAAGGCTCATCCTTTCCCAGCTCTGGCTCTTCCTTCAACTCAGGCTAAAGAAGCTGGAGCGCCCAGAGTTCAACACCCATCACATACCAGCCGGGGGACCAATTTACTCACATTTTTAAACCTCACTTTTTCTGAACCACAATAGCACCTGCCACGTGGGGTTTCCGAGGGACTCAATGAGAAAATAGAGGTAAAGACTTTGGCATAGGGCTTAATAAATAAGAGCGGAGATTAGTCTTTTATTACTATTATTATCACCAGTTTTATCGATTCTAAGACAGTTTTTCCCTATTTTAGTATTCCTGGAATTGGACACATTTTACAACCAATGTCATAATTTATTTGGCAGCGCTTTTGTTTTCTTTCTTGGTACATAAAATAATAGTGCACCCTGCAATCAGTGGTGTCTTAAAGTCTATGAAATATGGTGATAGCATCTCTCTCTCAGCCTTCCTGTGAATCCCTGTCGATATTTAACCAACATTAGAAACAGAGAAAAAGCTAATCCTCCTACCAGCCCGGGGAGAAGGAGGGAAAAAAAAGCAGGAATGATTTAATTAAACCATCGGCACCACTTCCCCAGCAATAAAACGTTCCATCTGACACAGCTGTCACTTTAGGGAAGGCCCAGCAACCCGCAGCTTCTTGGGTACCACTGTCTGTCTGCTCGCTGCCATGCCAACCCCCCTGCACAGCCCAGGCTGGTCCCTTACTCTTCAGCCAGGCTACCTCTGTCCACCTCTTGAGCTTCCCCACGTCTGGCCTTTCTCTGCAACAATGACAAGTATCCTTGGGGTGGTCTCTTACCCCTCACCTCTGTTCCCCCGCGCTACAGCTATCTGAAAATTCAGGAAGGGCATTCACCCGTCAGGATCCTTTCTGGTGTGCGAGATGGTTTCTCAGTCACAAGCCACAAAAGCCAACCCTGCCTAACTTGTGCAGAAAGAGATTGCTTTGGAAAGAAAACGGGGGGCTTACAGAGTTGATGGGAAGGGTGGAGAACCAGTCTGGGAAAATGACCAGGAGCCAAGGGAAGGCAGGCAATGGGAATATTAATAAAATGGCCAGGGTGTGCTACTGCCGGCAGGGCCACAACATAGCACCCTGGCCCCAGGACTCTCTCGGACATGGCGGCCGCAATGACACACCCAGCTTTCCCCAGGACTGCATCGCTCCCTCGATACTCAAGGTTCAGCTGCAAATGCTGAATTGCTTGGCCCAGCCATGTGTCCTCAACCTACTTCTGTGTGGAGAATGGGAATGGTGGTCCCCTTTAAGTCTCTTCCTTCTCCTGCTGTCCACCCTGCACCGCAGTGGGGCATCTGGCCCTCTAGGAAGGGCCTAGAGAAGTGCTGGACAGCTAAACATTGCCACATGTTCCCTGCATTTGTTTTCACCAACGCTCATGCTTTCAGTACCACAGAAGCCCAACACTCAGAAATGTTTCCTGTTTGGCATTTTGTCTGACATTCAGGTACACAGAGACTTCTTTGTCAGACTCAGTGGGCCAAGAAGCCAGGTTAGCCCACGGGCAGGGCTAACAGAGACATTAGTCCTGTGCACTCCTAACTGTCCTTCCATAAAAAGTAGTGTTAATGAGGAAAAAAACAAAAAACAAAAAACTGTGTAAAAATATTTTAAAGAGGTTTCTTCTGAGCCAAATATGAGTGACTGTGGCCCAAGAAAACAGTCTCAAAAGTGCCCCTGAGGTGGTTGGGTTACAGTTTGGTTTTATATAGTTTAGGGAGACAGGAATTGAAGGTAAGATCATAAATCGACACATGGAAGGTATGCATTGGTTTGGACCAAAAAGGCGGGATGTCTTGAGGTGGGGGCTTACCAGGCACAGGTGAGTTTAGGAATTCTTTATTTGGTAAATGGTTGGGAGTGTTAAGCTTTGTCTAAAATTTAGAATCAGAAGGAAGGAATGCTTAAAGTAAGATAAGGAGGTTTTATTATCTGTCACGTGATACCATGCCAGCAAAAAATAGATGTTTTACTAGATTTTTATGAATTATAAAGTGTAGTTTAACCCTTGCCTGGCATGGCCTTAGGTCTTCTATATAATTTGGTATCTTATTGCCACAAAGAGTCTGCTTGGTCGGTCTTATGAACTTTATTTAACATTAATGCTGGTCAGTGTTGTGTCTAAACTCTCAAAGGGAGGGGGTGTAATGAGGTGTGTCTGACCTCCTTTCCTGTCATGACTGGGAATTCAGTTTTAAGGTTTTTCTGGGGTCCCCTTGGCCAAGAGAGCATCCAGTCAGTTGGGGGTTTAGGATTTTATTTTTAGTTTACAGTAGAAACTATAACATTTTATTAAAGCAGCTATGAAAAAAGATATTCTAGAATTATGTATGTCATTAGTGATAATCATTAAAGTAATATTTAAGGAAATGAAGACATCTGTGTACTTTCTTAACTAATGCTTAACTTATCAATCATAGTTAAAGCTAATGGTTCTCAGAACAGCAGAGTCAACACAGAACTCGTTAGATATGCCAATCTGGGGGCCCCTCCCCAAACCTGCGGCTTCACTCTTGGGCGGAGCCCAGCAGTTTGTTTGAACAAGCCCTCCGGCGTGGAATTGGATCCATGCTGAAGTCTGAGAACTGCTGGTTTAATCTTAACCTTGATTACCCTGGGAGAGTTTAAAACATTCAATCCCCCTGTGCCAATTAAATCTGCTTGATAAGGGAAGGGGCTTTTTAAACAAAAAGCTTCCTAGGAGACTCTAATGCACAGTCGGGGTTAGGGATGCAGACAGAACTCAGGATTACATAGAACGTATCTGTAACTCACGCAAACCTCTTAACTTCCTTTCGAGAGTAGGTTCTTGTCTCAACTACTCTGAGATTTTTGAAATGGTTACTTTCCTACAACACTGATCCTTCTCAATAAAGAAGAACCCACCCCTTCCTCTGGTGCCCTGGTGGTCTCCGTCCAGGGGCAATGGCAGCTATAATCAAGAGCAGAAAGCACAATGGGCCTCCTTCCCGGCGCAGAATTCCAGGTGATCATCCTTTTGTTCCCTAAGGGAAGGTTTTTCACAGCCCACCTTGCCAACATGCCCTCCCCACCATCCACCCAAATGGATGGGGATCAGAGGACCAGGTGTTGTTTAGGTTAAAAGCAGCTGTTAGTGTTTAAATCAGGGTCTTTTCCATCTCTCAATTTGGGTTGCTGTTTGCCTCTTGGCTGCTTCTTCCATTGCAGATGAGCTCTTTTCACTTGCTGGGGAATGTGGCCACAGGCAGCTTTAGGATTGCCTCATGTTCTCTGAGACCCCAGAGGAAAGAGGGCATCTCTCTCCCACGCCTCGGTGTGGAAAATCCCAGGAAAGGCTTCTGATAGCTCAGCTGGGCCTCTCGGACACAGAGCCAGGATTAGGTCACTCAAATCCTAGGGTCAGGGAGTGGGAAGGGGTGTGGGGTAGGCACACCCTAAATCTGTTAAAGCTCAGTTTATCCTTTAGCCACTTTTATGTCGATCCAGTTTTCATATTTGGGGCAATGCATGTGTTTTCTGATACAGAGTGCCTTCCTTATGAGGTCAAATGGGTCCAGGGTAGCTTTAACATCCACACACAGAAGTACATTCGAGAATACGCTTTAACAGGACGATGAGTGTTTTCACCAACCATACATAGCACATCCAGTTCACAGAAGAGAAGTAGAATGGGGAGAAGCTCAATTTGAAGAATTTGCTGGAAACCAGGGTGTTTAACCCGGAGCAGGGCAGAGTGTGGGACCTGCTGGCTCTTGTTAGTATGCAGAGATATATCAGGTTAACTTGTTCCACGTGGCTTCAAAGGCAAAATTATTCCCTAACTGGCCACAGGGTGAAGTCCAAACTCCTTAGCGTGGAGTCCAAAACCCATCTCCACTTTCCAGAGACCTCTCTAACCTCATCTCTGTGTTCCTTGGAAAGACAAAGTCGAAGAAAACAGCACCAGACACTTGCTTAAGATGGCAAGACAGACTTTATTTAGACTATTGCATTAGCAGAGGGAGAAAGAGTTCATCCGCAGCTAAGACAAAAGCGACAGAGGTTTTTAAAGGGTGAACAGGAGGGAATAAAAGGAGGCTAATGGAAGAATGGGAAGGGAGAATGAAAAAGGGCCGGGAGGAGGATGGGGAAATGGGAAGCCACAGAGGGTTAAGTAGAGAGTTACTGAAAATGGTTTGGCAAGGCAGCATGGCACGGTGCCTGCTGGGCGGTTTGGCAGCTTTGCGTTTTCCTGAGCAAAAACTCAGGACGGGGGCTGGGGTCACCTTTGGGGATGTGGGCTAGTGCAGGTGGAAGCCAGGCTAAAAACTGTCAAGTGCCATACGTAGCACAGTTTGGGCAAGGCCTTTCAGCCACATGGGAGTTCATAGTTCTCACCAGGCACAGGCAACGTGGGGCTCTGGGGGAGGGGAGGGAGCGCCCAGGGTTGTCGTCTGTGCTGATGCCCCAACCCTAGCACGGTGCTCGGCACTGTATTTGCTGACTGGACAAACACACGATGCCTGCTTGCCCACGAGAAGGGCACCGTGGTCTCTTATTGCCCCCCGGCCTTCCTCTGGGGGCTGGATTTACAGTTTGGGCAAATAGGTCAAAGTGTTTACCATGAGTCCATGCAGTGCTATGCTAGCAGCAAGGAGACATCGAGGAAAGGACGCAGGTGAGACAGGTTTCAATCCTCGCCGCATCTTACGTGGGCAACTCTGGACGAATTGATTAACCTCACCAAGCTTGCATTTTCTCAGCTCTAAAATGGGATAGTAATAATGTCTAGCTACTTGAGTTGATGAAGGAATAGACGAGATCTCACACACCAGCACAGTCTTCCACGTGGAAAGATGCTTAAGCAAAGTTACTTCCTCTTTCCCTGAACGTTTGTAACCATTTTGTCCTGTTATGTCCCTAAATGTGAGTTTTTGTCCACGCGTTGTGTAAAGCAGAGAGAATGTCTCAGTTGCACAACATCCTTTATGACTAAAAACTCAATAAAGGCTCTGCTTTCTGGTGATCAGGGGTCACTTGCTTTACATGGCCACATGAGATGTCCATTTTTCTTAATCAGGTCACAGGGGGCAGGGTTTTCTCCAAAAGGGACACTGTGTGCCTCCTACATCAGGGTCACCTGCATATAAGAATCAGGCTGCTTTGCTTGGTATTTGGACCCCGAGGCCCACTCCAGACCCACCAAATCAGAGTTCCTGGGAGTGGGGCCCAGAAATCTGAACGTGGGTTAGCTCCCTAAACTGATTCTTATGCACACTAAATTTGGAGTTGAAGAAAGTTCTCCACTGGGGCAAGAGTGTGCCTTCCTGCCAGCAGCCTGAAAGTCTACATGGGCTTCATACCAATGCATCATTTCTAAGGCCCCAGAATCAAAGGTCACCTATAATACTCCATTTCCAAACGGTGGGAAGAATTGCATAAAACAGCCCCTCCTCCTAATATAGAACTACTGGAAGCCTGTTGTGTATTTTTGAGGCCACTCCCCTCACACGTGACCCCTCAACCCTCTCCTCCCTTGGGTCTCCCTCCCCTTAACCCTTGTAGCCTCAATTTTTCCATTTGCTAAACTGTAGGCCTCAGTTTTCCCATTTGCCAAAAAGTGATAAACACCAAGTTTAGATTGGTGGAATGACCTACTGGTCCTGGTGTGTCCACCCAGCATGTGGGGTTGATCACCCTCCTCAGTACGTAACAGGTACTTCCGCAAAGCTAGTCCCTGTTCCCTCCTCACAGCATTGCAGCGAGGGTGGGGTGGGGTGACGCTTGTAGGTTCCTGGTACCGACAATGGCCCTTGACCAAGGAGCTTGATAGAAATGCAGAACCCCACCCACCCCAGACCTACTGATTCAGAATCTGTATCTAACAAGATGCCCAGGCGCCTCCTTAGCATGTGAAAGTCTGAGATAGCCTGGCTTGGTGGTCAAATAACAGTTCTTCCTACCTCCTCCCTAATTGAGAGCTTATAAAACAAGTGTTTCTCCAGGAAGGTATAGCCCATCTAGGTCTCCATTAAGAATTCTAGGAGTTGTAGGGTGAGGGTAGAATCAAGGAAAGTTCAAGAATTACAGGTTCCAACAAGGTAATCAGAGATAAGGTTGACTTCATGATGGTGGGAATCTTGGGTAAACCCACTACACAGCCTCTCAGCACAGTTCACACTTTCAAGAAAGGATGCTACAGCTGTGGAATTACATCCACTTATCCTGATGTTAAGATTGTGGTGAGTCATCAAATCAGGTTGAACCAATTAAGACAGCCCTGCAGGCACCATTGCACATGGTTCTGGCAACACAGGGGCTGATCCAGTGAAAGCCCACAAGGGGCAACAACCCATTGATGGGACAGGGGATATTCCCACAATGCCCCTCAAGTCAGCAGGTGCCCTCATTAGCATATGGCTGCTTCCAAAGCCCAACCTGCAGGAGGTGGCTATTCTATTTCCATTTACACTGAGGCTGCCTCCTAATGCAGCTTTACTGAATTAGCCCTGCAGGGCTCAAAGGAAACAATTCAGAGAGATCTCAATCAGATTAACGTGTAAAATTTAATTAAGGAGGCCTGGGCTATCGCAAAGTTTAAAACCATTTACTAAGCCTGGGAGCTACAGAGTCCTCCCAGAGACTCCCATATCTAGGGAGGCCAGGGCAGCCCTTTGATCATTAAGGGCTGAGAAAATCTCAGCTTGCATATTAAGGTCAGGAAATTATCTTTTCACTTTCCCCACTAAATGGACAAAATATTCATTTCATGGAAAAGGAGAAATTCTGAAACTCCAAGAGAAAGCAAGGACCTCCAGAAGCCATTAGTGTAGGTCCTCATCTCGAAGCGGTTCTGTAACCAAATTTAATAACCAGATAAAAGCCAAAGGTATAAGGGAGGCCAAATCTCTATCCCCAAGGAACTCTAAGATGAAGCGAGAGATAGACACAAGCCTCACAGATAGGTAAATGCAGCACGGTGTCTGGGAGACAAGAGAGGGAGATTAACTCATCCCTTAGGGGTATGCCAGGAAGGCTTCCCAGAGGAGGTGGCACTGCCTCCCTACTGGCTCCCCAAAAGTGAGGGAATTATTCTTGCAAATAAAGTAATGGGAGAGTGTGGAGAGAAACATTTTAGGCAGAAGGGTCCGGCTAGTTCTGAAATTTGTAGCAACAAATTTCTTTAGTCCAACGTACCATTCTGGAAGGTTCTCTCCTGCTTAATTCTATATGGAGTTGGAGAACTGGTCAACTTCCCTCCCCTAAAAACCCCAGATTGCAGCTCCTCGAGGGCAGAGCTATGCTGCTTTTGGACTCCAGCGGTATCTCGAGGAGGAGCCGCTGGGCACATGTGAGAGGCCTTTATGGCAGAGCTAGAGCCCTTAACACGCGATCCCCCGGCCCCGGCCCACCTCAGCCAGCCCCCGCTGGCTTCTCTTACCTCTATAGAGACGTATGATTTTTTTCCCATCACTTTAAACCTCCTAGAATTAAGAGAGTGAGGCAGGATGAGTGGATTTACAGCCTCAAATGAATTTCAAGATGAATAAGAACAATCACAATTAAAATCAAATTTCTGAGAGAGGATTTGATCTCTTTCAAGGAGAGAGCAGGCCTGGCCTTGCCCACAGCCACAGATGCTCCTTAACGGGTTGAAACGCTCAGATGCAGAGAGCCGGGAGCAAACATCTAGGGAATGCCACCACCTTTGAAGCCAATTCTGTAAAGGCTCTTCTGCCCAGGTGCCACGGGAGACCAAAGACCGTTTTTAATTACTCGCGAACGCGTGAGAAGGGCCCCTCTTCTCAGATGTGCCTCTGCAGTGCTCCTCGCTCTTATTTCAATCTTGTCTCCGGGCTCTCTCCGGCCCCTCGGGTGGGAGAAAGACGCCAGTCAGCCGTTTCTCCTGTGACCGGGGTGAGGATACATGAGGACTCTTGGCGGCTGGGAGGCTCAGAGATGTGCTCGTAGATGGTTAGAAAAAAACATAATAGCACCGTACCAGGGGCTTCCCACACTTTTTTTCTTTAATCTGTGACTCTCGAGATAGATATTATTAGCTTTATTTTGTAGACGAGAAAACGGGCTCAGAGAGGTTATGAAACTGGCTCAAGGCCACGCAGCGGGTGGGTGGAATTTAAGTCTGGATCTTTTGAGCTCAAAGCCTGGCGGTTCCCTGTCTGCTCCTTTGGTGTGGGAGTCCTCGGAGGAGGCAGGGGACATGCTCAGATGCTGAGGATGAGAGCTAGGCTTGGCTCCATCAAGGAGTCCAGGTCTCTGGGGTCTGCCTGTCCACGTCTTCCCCAACCTTCTGGAATATTCTTCAGACTCCCCTGAAATTTGGTAGAGTTTCTCTTAGTGTAGAAGCTATGGCCTTCTTCCTCAGCTATTTCCTTATTTTGGTGATGTCAGAGTGAACCTAACACAGGCCTGTTAAGAAATTTTCTGTGTTAATCTGGAAGAAGAGATTCCTCCCTACTTCCCTCGCAGGAGGGGTTCCAGCTAGAGGCTGGAGAACCAGGGCAATGCTGCCTTCCCCCCAGGGACATCTGGAAATGTCTGCAGACAGGCTTGGTTGTCACCTCTGGGCAGGTGGGTGCTAATGGCATCTAGTGGCAGAGGCTGGGAGTGCTGAGAGCATCTTACAGCGCCTGAGGCAGCCCCACCACGAAGAACGATCCAGCTCACAATACCACCAGTGCGGTGGTGGAGAAGCTCCGCAGTGCAAGATGCTGACACATGAAGGGAGAGAAGGGGCCCCCTCCATTTCAGTGCCCTAGATCTATGGGACACTCGCACCCCCAGGCAGAACCAGCAACCTCACTTTTGGGGAGGGGTAGGGAGGCGGTACAAAATGAAAACGCTGGGCTTCTTGTAAAAAATGATTAAAAATTTCAAGAGGGCAGTAGCAAAGCATTTAACCAGGCAGAGGCCCTTGTAAGCACGGGGTCTGTGGGCGTGCACGGGGTCTGTGGGCGTGCACGGGGTGGCCTCCCATGAAGCCAGAAAGAGCCTCCTTTGGTCCCTGGAGCCTCCCAGTGTCCTGCCCTGGGAACTCGCTCTCAGACGTGAGCGGCTCCTCCAAGGCAGCCCCGGCCCAGACACCGAGAGGGCAGTGCCCACTGAGAATCTGCCATGGCACGCTCACCTTTCCTCCGAGGAGAAAAAAGTCACTTTTGACTGCCAGGAAACGGAGGCGCAGGGCAGAGCAGGCTGCCTGGGAGACAGGAGTCCTTCCTGGTCCTGCTGCTTCTCGGGAGGGACCAAGATCAATACGCTGGGAGGGTTTTCAAGCACATAGCAATTAAGAGGAGGAGGAGAGAACAGAGAGAGAAAGGCTTCCAGCTTCCTGGATATTTCCCTGAAGCTGGTAGCCCCCAGGGCTGAGTCTCCTGGCTCGCTCCTTGCTGTCACCCCTCCCCCGCAGAGGGCCTCTCTGACCCCCACCCAGGAAAGGAGGGGACACAGACAGGGCTCACTCTGAGCGACAGATCCTGGAAATTACCCCTCTCCTTCCAGTCCTGTCCTCAGCCCGACTCCCCCCACCCTCCTCGGTGGCGAGCCCCCGCCACCTAGTCAATGATGTTGCCTTTGCTTTGCTCCATTGTTCTTAAACATTTTACAATTATATTATTCTGCTGTGCTGAGCGTGTTTTTGCAAACCATTTCACATCCCTTTAGGGAAGAAGGGGGTGCTGCAAGGAGGAGAGGGGGAGCCCCCCACAAAGTGCCCACCGTGAACCAGATCCCCTGTGGAACAGGACAGAGGAGCCACGAGACCTGCCTGGGCAGCACCCACGGCAGACAGCTGCAGAGATTTCCGGGCCTCAGCTTCCCTTTCAGGGGTGGAAAGAGAAAGAGGAAGAGGAAAGTCCTGGGGGCGGGGGCCGCCTGTCCCCTAGATCACAATCACAGGCGGGAGCCACCATCAGCCACAACTCCTGCGGCTTGGATCTGATAATGATAACTGGTATTTTAAACATTTAAGTACCTACTGTTTTCCAGTATCCATATGGGAACCGGCATGGTATGTAATCTAAGAGCAGGGACCCTGGAGCTGGACTCTCTGGTTTGCATGCCAACTCTGCCACTTACTGGCTGAGTTAGTCTCACCGTGACTCAGTTTCCTTATGTATAAGATGTGAGACCTACCTCATCAGGATTGTTACAAACAGCTTAACTTTTATGAAGCGCTCACAACGGTGTCTGACATGTGGTAAGCACTGATGTAAGTAGTTGCTGAAAACAATAAATGGCTAGATTTAATCCCCACGGCAACCCTAAGAGGTGGGTGCTATTATCACCCACATTTATAGATGAGGACACTTGGACCACAGAGAGGTCAAGACACACGCCCGGAATCACACAGCCTGGATTCCAGTCCAAGCAGGCTGGCTCAAAGCCCAGCCTTCCTCTAGGACTGTGTGCACTCTTGGAGGTGAGGACGCAGGTTGAGCACACAGGTACACACGGGTGTTGGGGCCAAGAGACAGTGTTCTGGTCCCGGCCTGCCCACCAGCTAGCTTGGGTCCCAATTTCCTCACCTGAAGTCAAGCAGGTTCCTGATGTTGTGGACTGCTCTTCCAGCAGTTGTGACTCTAAGAGGCCAGATGTTTCTAGCTGGAGTGCTGGCCCCAGGCCTGGTCTCCAGGATGCAGAGCAGGGTGGGTGCAGGTGGCAGCTTCCAACCGGGCTCCCCGCACCTGCTGTGACCGTTACTGAATCACACAGCCAGGGCTGGTGGCAGGACGGTGCAAAACTGATCTGAAGTGGATGCAATCACAGCTCCAGTGCCTGCCAGCCCTTGTCCGGCTAGGGGTTCTGCCTGCTTCTCTCTGACATGACAGCCTGGGCACGCAAGGTGATGGGCTGCCCGGAGCACCCAAAACCTAGTCCAGGACCAGCCTCTCCTGGACCACCTGCTCCAAACCTCCATTCGACCTTCTGCACCTTCTGTAGGGGCCCCAGGGTGAGAGCCCAAGCTGGGAGGGCCAGCCTGGCGTCTTGTAGTTTAGATAAGTCCTTGAAGCCAGCAGTCAGGGGACAGGGAGGAGCCGAGCCGGGCTAAGGCCCTCACCTTCCGGCCCCCTTGGTCCAGCACACCTTCTCCTCCTCTTCCTCAGGGCCATTCAGGCTGGCCCTGATGGTGCTTGGGGTGAGAGAGGGAGGGAGGGGGTCTGGAGCAGAGATGGCCCCAGCCCCGTGCCTGAGCTCAGCCCAGCACACACCCCACCTGCCCACGCCCCGGCCTTCCAGGGCCCGCCCCAGGCTGGGCTCTTCCCGGTCTTGGTGAGCAGGAAGGTCCCCCATCCTCACAGCGGCTTCTCCCTGTGCACGCCTCACCCCCCACAGACACAAGCCAGCCCCAGGTGGCCTCGACTCCAGACCTGCCCAGAGAAACATGCTGCCCGTCTGGGGAGCCCAGACTGACCAAGGGGGAAGAGTCCCCAACAGCATACCCTGAACTTCCCAAGCTGCCTGCACCAGGGTCCCCTGCTGAGCTCTGCTGTCAAAGAGTACAGATTCCTGGACCCCCAGCCTAGACTTCAGGAAGCCAGATCTCTGTGGGGGGTGGGCATCTGACTCTAATGAAGTCCCCCAGGGGACTCTTCCCTGCTTTGAAGAAGTGGTTCTCACCCCGGCAGTACACAGAGTCCCGTGGAAAGTGTAAACCATTTCCATGCCAGGCCCTCACCCACAGACCAAGCAGATCAGGGGCTGAGCTTGGCATCGGTAATCAATATTCCTTAAAAAGTGATTAAAATGCAGGCCCAGGGTCGAGAACGGTAGCTTCGGAGTTTGAGGACCACCAGCTGATCTTACCCAGGAGAACAGGAAGCAGAAGAGCTGGTGTCGGGCCAGGTGGGTGGAGGGAAGACCCCACGATCCAGTTGACCCCCTCCCGTCGGCCAGGCGAGCGCACGGGAGGCCAGCTCTGCAGCGAGGCCCTGCTCTGGGAGCTGTGCAGATGCCCAGGAGAGCAGGTTTATGGAAATGAAGCAATTAGAGAACAGTTTAAAAGAGGAAGGGAACTTCTCAGAAAGAAACAGCTAGTGGAGCTTAAAGAAGGGAGTGAACTCACTCAGCCAAGACAGGCGCTGGGAGACTGGGAGGTCAAGGTCTTCGGTCTAGGCTAGGTTACGGGAGGAGAGCCCTTGAGGAGGGGCCCATTCCTGCCCAGCCACCTTTGCGATTTGGGAAGAGCTGGCGTTTATTTTATGGAAGGGTGTTTGGATGAGAACAGGCCTGGGCATGTCACAGAGGAGCCGGTGCCCCCATCTGCAGTCTCGGCGATGGCCTCGCTGCTGCATTCTGCGCTGAGCAAACAGGTGCATACGAGACCTCCCTCGCTCCCTCCCCCGGCTGCGTGCTCCCTTTCGTGTCTTCTCCGTCCCCCTCATGCTCTGGACCTCCCGGCTGTGGGCTGTCCAGGGACCTGCTCCTCCCTCCTCCTTTTCCTCCTGAGCTAGTGAGTCATAGCCGTGCACCTGCTCTTTGAGATCCTTTCCTCACCCCACCTCGCCGGGTTCTATTCCTAGTACGGCTTCTCCACGGGCGGCCTGTGCTCACCTCTCCCTTCTGCACGTTTATCTGCATGGTGGTAAAATTTGCATAACAGAAAATTTACCATTTTAACCATTTTAAAGTGTATGATTTGGTGGCATTAAGCACATTCAAAACATCGTGCAACCATCACGACTATCTATTTCCAGAATTTTTTTTTATCGTCCCGAACAAATTCTGTAACTCTCAGATAATGACTTTCCGTTCTTTCCTCCTCCTCGCCCCTGGCAGCAACCTCTGTTCTGTCTGTCTCTATAAATTTGCCTATTCTAGAAACTTCATGTAAGTGGGATCACACCCCAGGTGGCCTTGGTGCCTGGCTTATTTCACGTGGCATGTTTCCAAGGTTCATCGTGTTGTAGCATGTGTCGGAATGTCATTCCTTTTTAATGGCTGAATAATATGTCATTGTGTGGATATGCCACATTTTGTTGATCTGTTCATTGGTTGTCTATTCTACCTCCAGAATACACACTTTTCGTCCCTTCTTGCTATCTCGGCTTCTACACCCTAGCTTAAGCCACCTGCCCTTTCTGTGGGCAAATCGTATCCATCAGAGGATAGTATACGCCACATTTTGTTCATCCACTCATCAGTTGAGGGACCTTTGTGTTGTTTCCCTCTTCTTTTCAATGGACACATCATAGTTGTACCTATTTATGGGATACGGTGTGATGTTTCCATACGTGTATACGTTGCCTAATGTTCAAATCAGGGTAATTGGCACAGCTGTCACCTCAAATACTTGCCATTTCTTTGTGGTGAGGACATTCAAAATCTTCTCTTCTGGCGACTTTGAACCATGGGCTGTTCTATACTAGCTAGAGTACCCTGTGTGCAACAGAGCACCAGGGCTTACTCCTCCTGTCTCGCTCCATCTTGCCTTCATCACGGGGACCACCTCGGAGGCTTGATCTTCAGCGCACGGTCACCGGCTGCTTGAGAATGTCGGTGACACCAGCCTGCCTCATCAACCTTGGTGACAGCGTGAGCTCTCAGGGCAGGATCCAGTCTCTGTACCTCCGAGCACCGATGCCAGATGGGGATTTGGAAAACATGTGCTGATAACGGCACGGAAGCCACAGTCTGACTTCCAAGAGAGCAAGCCTCTCTCTGAGCTGCCTGTGGAATGAGAACAGCGCTCCTCTGCCAAACTCCTTTCCAGCACGACGTGTGAGTCAACCCAAAGGATGTGCCTTCCCGTGCATCGGGGATGGACTTGGGTCTGCGGGGTGAGGGGTCTGGGCGTCCGATTGTCCCAGAGTGGTGGGACCCAAGGCACTGAAGACGCCCTGGAGGCTCAGTGCGGTGCCCAGCACGCGTCAGGCTCAGCCTCCCGGCCGCCTGCCTTCCTCGGCCTCTGCCGCGATGGAGGCGGTCTGCGATGATGTGACGAGTGAGGAGCCTGTGCGGGGAGGAGAGGATGCAGCAGAGGAGGCAGCTGTGGGAACGTCAGCGACAGGGGCTCGCTCCCTCTGGAGCTTGGTGCAGAAATAGCACCACTGGGTGTGGGGAGTGTCTGCTGTCTGGCATCCTGTGACAGCTCTTCAGTTTTAAGGTGCCTGCCAGGAACAGAGTGGGGACTGGTAAACCGAGGTGCAAGATTGCAACAGTGGCTCTACATCTCTGTGACTTCCTGTGTCCTCATCCTTTGCAGTGGGACTTCACAGCTTTTTGCCTTAAGAGATGGAGTCTCTTTCCCGACTATATTAGTTTCCTGGGGCTGCCGTAACAAATCGCCATAAACCGGGCAGCTTCGACAACAAGGAAGTCCAAAGTCGCGGTGTCGGCAGGGCCAGGGCCCCTCTGAAGGCTCTAGGGGAGAATCCATCCTGTGCCTCTCCCGGCTGCCGGTGGCTGCACGATCCTTGGCGTTCCTTGGCTTGCGGATCCATCACTCTGATCCCTGCCTCTGGCTTTATGTGTCTTTTTCACTGTGTCTCCCTATCTCTGGGTCCTCCCTTCTTCTTATAAGGCCACCAGTCATAGGAGTTCAGGCCCACCCTCAATCTGGGATGATTGCATCTTGAGATCCTTAATTTAATTACTTCTGCAAAGACCCTATTTCCAAGTCACATTTGGAAGTTCAGGTGGGCCTGATCTTTGGAGGGACATTATTTGACCTACTGTTCGGCCCCTTGAATCTAACTGGCCTCGTATCTTGCTTTGGCCAATAGAATGTGGTAGAAATGGTAACGTGTCCACTCTGAGACCACGAAGCTTCTGCTCTTGTTTGCTAAAGCTGAGACTACCCGTGGATGAGATTGAACCAGCCCATGGAAGATGAGACACACCGTGGAAAATGCCCTGACCATCCCAGCGGAGCTGGCTGAGGCCATCCTAGACCAAACAGCCTCTGGCCGACCCAGCAGCCGTATGAATGAGGCCAGCTGAGCCCACCCTAAATTGGCAACCCGCAGACTGAGTACATGATTGCTGTCTTAAGCCACCAGCTTTAGGGCTATTTGTTACACAGCAAGGAATGACTGATTCACAAGACTCAGGTCAAATGGAGGAAGAGAGTGCCATTTCTGGGGGCCACCTGAATACAGCAAAAACCAATGGTCTTGGACCTGGACCATCACTAGTGGCTGGCAGTCTAGATATCTTCTGAGCCATCCTCAGAAACAAGCAAAGCTACTGGATTCACCAGTGTGTACACACCACACACCTCCCGGCATCCCTCTGAAGTCCCTTTGATATGAAGCCATGTACACAGTGGTGCCTAATAAAGGCATGGAGGCGGTGGTGGTGATGATCGTGGCAGAAGCCAGGTTTGCAGACTCCAAGAGTCAGGAAAAAAATGAATAATTCCCAACCAGCTTTTCTGCTCGCTGCCTCTCCCTCTTCTGGAGTGTGACTGGAGGCATCTTCCTCCTGGGCCTCTCGGTCACGTGGAGGCCGAGAAGTTGCCAGTTTGAAATCCCAGCGATGGGACCCCCAACCTGGCCAGGGCCACCGATTAAGAGCCCGAGAGCCGGCCATCAGCAGGAGCTTCAAAATTGCTGGCTGAAATTAATCACATGCCTTGCAAGGGTATTTATTTTCTCTTTTATACCTGGAGAGAAATGGGCCGTGAACTGGAAATTTCCAGAGCGATAGGCTGAACTTTTTGTCTGAATGGGCACAACTTTCTTTTAAAGTGCAACCATTCGCTCCGTTCAATTTCATCATTAAAGGACAATGGCCAATTTTCCGTGGACCTGGGATGTCGGTTTTGTCTAAAGAGTGAGTGTGTGGGGAATTTACTAACCTGGCTGTGATCGCCCATGAAAACAGGTTATTTAACAGGATTTAAATACTGTGCTCTGAAGCTCAAAGCAGCCAGGAGGCAGCTGGAGACTTGGAGGAGCTCATTTCCCTTCCAGAGCTTAATGAGGAAGGGCAGGAGAAGAAAGAGCGACAGACAAGAGTTAGGTGGAGAGAGACAGGGCAGAACCAGGGCAAAGGGATAGGTGGGAGAACCCCAACCAAGAGAGAGAATGCCTGTTTTTTTTTAAAAAAGTGATATTAAAAAAAGGTGTGTGTTCATTCAATCACATTTTCACAGGTCTAGTTCAACAAGTATTTGTTAAAGGGTCTGCTAGGTTCAAGGCTCAAGTAGCATTAAACTAAAGCAGATACCAATCCTCGTGGGCTTCCTGGAGGAGGCATTTTGGAGCCAATTCTTAACCTTCTGCAAGTGGTTCCATACCACTTCCTGAACTACCTATACCATGCTGTCTTGCTAACGTAGGCAGGCATAGAATTTGGGGGTTAGTGTCAGGAGGCTGGTCCTTCCATAAACCGACGCTAAGTTTAGGTTATTGTATGGCCTTGGTTTTCTCATCTGTGAAATGGGAATAATTATACCTAACTCATGTGATTGTCTTCAGAATTAAATAAAAGTGTAGGTAAAGCTTCCGGCACAATGTCAGGTATATATGAGGTCCACACAAGTGTCAGTTTCCTTTCTCTTCCCTCTGGGCCTTTGCCAGGCTACATCACTTCCTTTCTAGAATTCTGCCTAGGAGTTTGTCCCTTTCCAAGCTGCCACTGAATTTGGGGGTGGTCCTGCCTGTCACAGCACAGTGCGGTGTCCAAGAGTGAGGCCTGGGGCTGGGCTTCGAGATTCAAATCTCTGCTCCATGCCTCACCTGCAGTGTGATATGGAATGAGATATTTATCTCCTGAATCCTCAGTTTCTCACTAGAAACATAGTTATACGCTTTGTATGGCTGTTAGGGTTCAAAGAGGTAACTCCTATAAAACGCTTTCCCAGGGCCGGCACGTAGTATGTGTTCAATAAATGACAGATGTTACCCATCACCCTTGTGAACCATGGCTGCTGTGAACGGATCATTTCCTAGAAGACTGGAATTCTACGACTGCCATCGATAAAGAAATCTATGTTTTTATTTGAAAAACAAAAGCAAAAACTCCTGGGCCGGAGCCCACCTCGATGGAGGTGCCGTCTGCCTCCTTGGCCCGGCTCTGTCCTTCTGAGTAGACAGAGTTTCAGCTCCGGACTGACTTCTCGCAATCACTCCATCTGCTCACAACTTAGTCTCCTCCAAGGCACGCGAGACAGGCTGTACCGGGTGAGGGAACAGAAAATGCTTAATTATCTGTACAAACGGCAGGAAAGAAACGCTCTCTTCCCATTGGGCTGGAGAACGTATCCTATGACCCCTCCACACTGCACACTGCAGCTTTCCCGCTGACTCTGCTCTGCTTGTTCCAGTTTCCAAGCAACTTTTCGACTTTTCGTTTCCTGCGTGAGGTCTGCGAAGCATTGATGGAGGGGTGGGAGGCAGGGGAGGAAGAAGCGGTGGGGAGTGAGCAGTATAATACCCCAACAACACATTTTCCAAACCCCAGATCAGGACCCGGAGCCCGAGAGGATTTGCGTGTGAATGTGTTCGGGCGAAGGCAATCTGGGAGACATTGTTTGTTTGCTGAAATATTGGCATTTCAATGGTTTATGGGCACAAAGGAACAGAATTCTTGAAATCAGAGCTGTTCTAAAAAATCTAGAGTGTATGATAACCAGCGTGGGTCCAGGCAATCCAATCTTGAATCTGAAGTTTGCTGCAACGCGAAAAATCAGAAATGAATGACACATCACAGTGGCCGTCCAGGGCACCTCTGAGAGCTGGGCTTACCAGTGGACACGAAGTTCTCCCTTGTGGTCTCTCACTGCCTGGACATCAATTATTTGTCATTATTCTGTATTAATCAATGGTCATTAATTCTCAGCATACTATTTTCCTAATGGGTTTCCCCAGGTCTATCCTGAGCTCACAAGAGCAGGGACTGTGCCTGACTGCTCTGTTCCACGCACGCCCTCAGTTGATGCTCCATATGTTTGCTGAATGAAAGGGACATGAGCACATCCCTGGAACATGCTCTTTACATTGGAAGAAAGTGGCAGGACAGCCAGCACCAGGAAATATTGCGATCCAGTTCGACCTCCCTGCAGCCCTGGAGGCCATCCTGGAGGAAGCCAGCACGCTGTGCATTGGGTGGGGACAGAGCTCAGCCTGCCCCGCATCCCACAGTGAGGCATACTCAGAGCTCCAAAGAATGTTCCATCGGCTTCCTTCTTCTGGTTGCAGCAATGTAACCCAAGATGCGCAGAATCTGCAATGCGGTGGGAACCAGGTGTGCGGGCACTGGTTTAGTGCGGCGTCTACTGCCCACTGCTGCCCCACCCAGACCTCCTGGCACCCGTGTGGCCACTGCCTGGGCCAGGAGGGAGCCAGCAGGGGCAGAGCCCTCAGTCTCTGTCTTCTCTGTTGTGTCTTTTCCTTCCCTGTCCCTGGGCCATGTGAACGCCCCACTCCTCCATGAAGTTCTGGTCTCCTCTGTGTTGAGGGTCCAGCTTGAAGTGTCAGTCTTGGTCACAGCAATTTTCCAACCTGCTCCGTGCTGGGAAAGGATGACGGGAGGGAAGTGTGGGTCTCGGATGTGGGGTGGGAGGAGGGAGAACAAAACACATAGAATTAGAAAGGAGACTGGTGATATTGAAACAGTTATCAAATTGTTTAAAAAACCAAATCTGTAGTAATTTGTATTTTAAAAAAATGAATATATGCTAATTGATGTACTCCTTTATGAACACATTAAATAACGAGATCCAGCGGCAGGTCTAGTAAGTATCACAATTTCAAAGTAGCGATGAGCATAAACAGGACTCAGAGATATAGCCACAACTGGAGTGTGGTATGGAAATTGTGCAGAAGTCTCAGTCTTGCTAATATTTCTGTGGTTTGTTTTCTGCATTCATAATGAAAGGACATGATAAATTTTATTTAAGATTAATGAAAACAAGGATTTTTTCCCCCACTCAAGTTCACAGACGCCCTGAATTCTGTCATGGATACAGCCGTGTTAGGTTGGGGTATCTTTCGTGCTTTGTGCACAGACGTGTCTGTTTTCCTATTAGTTACCGGTCACATCACAGAGACCCCCCTTAGCCCCAAGAGGCCCTAGGAAGTGCGAGTGATGAGGCGAGGGGATAACGGTTCCCAGCATGGAAAAGTGAGCGAATATTCCAGGCTGTAGTTTACCTGCTGGATTCACAACAGACACCAAACACTTGAGGATAAAGTCACAGGCTGCTGGGAGCTCTGGTGTGGCCCCGAGTAGTGCGAATCTCTGTTCTAAGTACAGAGCCACAGGCAAACGGTGACAGAGGACCTCCCTCTGTCTCTGTCTCTGTCGGCTCCCCGGGACCCTTCCTTCCGTGAGCCCCCACATCCCAAGGGCAGCGGGAGGTCTCGACTCTGCAGAGGTCGGTGGGCGGTGCCCGTGTCAAAGCAAGCCCTGGAGGCTCAGTGCTGGAGAGGACCTTAGTCTTCTCACCAGCTCTGCCACTTCACACCCAGGCAAACCTGGGCCCCGAAACGTCGAGGGGCTTGCCCGGGTCACAAAGCCAGGTGGACATGGACTCCAAATCACGTCTCAAGACAGCCCATTCAGAGCTCCTTCCACTCTACCTTTGAGAAATGGGAAGGCTCGTGAGGGTCACCAAGGGTGGGCGGCCTCTGAACTGGCTGTCTCTCCCGCCCACTGCCCTGCCCCGTCGCCCGGGTGCTCTAACTCGTGGCATTTTGAGGACCCCGTTCTGCCTGCTGCGGGAAGGGTTCTACGACCGGCCCCCCGCTGGCCGTCAGCCATCGTGGAGGGGAGCAGGAGCCTCCACCCTCCCTCCAAGGTGGGGGCGGGTGAGCCGGGGTCCTCCCCATCTCAACCCTCCTCACTCGGCCGCCAGCCCGGCTCACTCTCCACCCTGCGGGGCCAGCCCTCCAGCCCACCCTGCTCCCGAGGAAGGGTAGACGGACTCGGGTCTAAGGTCACAGGGGCGGCAGGTGGCGGAGGCTGGGGGGCTGTGGCAGCGGGGACAGTGCCAGGGGAGTCTGGCACTGCGCTGGAGCAAAAGGACAGAAGGGTAAGAGGAGTTCCAGGCAGTTGGGCATGTCACATTATTGCAGGAGAAAAATTAGGCCGGAGCCTGGCTCTCTCTACCTCTGTCTGAGTGATCATCACCCTTATTATAAAGCAACTAATTATTAGCCTGGCTCATTAGCAATTATAAATTTCTAACTCCAGAACTTCATTAAAAAAATGACAAGTTAGCACTTAATTATTTTCCTAACTGCCTGGATCACGCACGGCGTTAACACACTCAGCCCCTGTGGTTCTCAGAAGCAGGGCCGGCCTCCAGGTCCTGCGGAGGGTCCCCGCTTTGCTTCCTGTCCAGAAACCTGGGTGTCCCCCCAGTGGCTGAAATCCAGCACCCTGAGATGTGGGAAGTGAAGGAAGAGCCATGAACTGTCTGCTCCTTCTGCTTTCCAGTAAAAATAGAAACAACACATTCATTGAGCGTTTTTGCGTGCCAGGTGCTTGGCACGCCTCACCGCGTTCAAATCTCTCCATAACTGCGTGGCGCTGATATTGTTACTCTCCATTTTACTGACGTGGGTCCTGAGGTCGTGACACCTGTCATATGGGCCACGAGCAGCCAGCTTGGATGCACCCAGGTTGGCCTGGCTCACAGCCCATGCCCTCCACGGCTACCGCACGCTCAGCCACGGCTCTGATAAGGGAAGAGCCTCGGGCAGGTGACGGTCAGGACCCTGTGTGTCCAAATGCTCCTTGACACCTGCTTGCCAAGGGAGACCAGGACCTCAGATCCTGGTCTTTGTGGAGAAGCCCAGGTGCATGGGTGGGCAGGAGGGTGGAGGGGAGAGCCCTTCTCAGTTGCCAGTGCTGACATCTTTCTTCAGCCTCCAGCTACCTCGTCCTGGCTCTGCTGCCTCCTCTCTTCCCCAGATTCCTCTAGGCCTTTGCTGCTTCTTCCCCTTCTTGGGCGCTAACTGCCAGATGAAACCAGGTAGACGGGGTTGCACGGGCAAGGCCTCTGTCCGAGAGGTAGCCCCTTCCCAGCCTCTTCCCTCTCCCTCTTCCAGGTCTAAGGAGACGACGAGGCCGGGAAGAGCTGCCTGGGATGGAACACCCAGGAGAGAGGAACGAAGTAGGAATAGACCGTCAATCCTCAGGCCCAGATGGAGGAAACTCCCGCCTGGCACACGGGACCCACTGCCGGAGCAGCCCGACAAGGCGAGATGGGCCCAGAACCAGTGAGAGCCCGGGGGCGGTGGTCTCGACTCCGCCCTGAATGACTGCGTTTTGCACCGGCGGTGCCTTCCCAGCTGTTAAATCAGGGGTTAGCCTGCTCTTCCAGCTCTGATATGGAGTTTCTGTAAAGAACCTTCCAGTCATCATAGACAGCAATTGAAACTGACTTGGCCCCATAATTAGTCTGAGGTTCACAACCCTTGCAGGAAGCTGTAACTATAACATACCCAAACCACAAAATTTAAAGAAATGAATGATTTACATGACTTTGTGTGTTTGAACCCATGCAGTTTTAATTGCATGCGAATGCAATGGAAAGCTATGAGAAGGGAAGATAAGTATCAGATTGAAGAACAGATGCTAGTGACTCATGCGGTTCTTGTCATGGGTTCAAATCCCAGGTCTGTAAATTACAAGGTCTCAAAAATCCAAGAGCTCAACAGATCTGAGTAAGGGCCATCAGAATGGACGCGGAGTGAGGAAGATGTGCTGTGGGTAGAGCCTACTCCTCTCATCCTGCAGACCTAGGAGGGCTTCCCGAAGGAAGTAATCTCCTCTATGTCTGGGCCAGATGAACAAGCCGGTCAGCTAGACAGGGCAGGTGTCCAAACGCCAGCCCACAAGGCTCAGTAAAAATCACTGGAATGTCACCGTGAGGGGAATCCCGGCGAGGGTGGAAGGAATCCTTAGATGAGCAGCTTGGGGTGACGGGCACAGCGGAGCTGCAGGAGTCACCACGCTGCCCTCACAGGAGGGTGACGCGGTTACCTAAGGGACTTTTGCATCCTTGTGGGGCAGACACCTTGGGTTCAGAGACAAATTGCCCAAACCAGTCATGATATGGACTGACACTCCCGGGACACTTCTTAAATGCTCTACAGACATTAACTCATTTAACTTTCACAACAACCTATTGTACAGATGGGGAGACCGAGGCACAGAGCAATGGCCGCAAAGCCTAAGGACAGGAGAGTCAGAATCAAACTCGATGGTCTGGCTCCAGGTCCCCCGTCCTTAACCACCTGGCTACACTGTCTCTTGATGAAGATGCTGAGCCCAGGCTGGGGAAGGACAAAGGAGGCTCCAGTGGCAGAATATTGATTTCCTGCTGTGCTAGATGTTACCCTATGAGGGTACCACACACTCCGCCCATAGATGCTCAGATGTTCCTGGGATAAGAAGCCCTGGAGGGGAGGTGAGCCCCTGGTGGCTGGTGACCATGTGGTGCCCGTCCCAGAGTCTCCAAGTCCCAGCAGTGCCCAGCATGTCCAGGGGGCTCAAGATGACATGGAGCACAGCGTCCTCTGCTGGCTGGAAGGGGAACACACCCCAGGGAGAAGTCCAAGCTCATTGGGCCTCTGGAGTTAATATTTTTCCAGAGAGAAGCTCCAAGGAATTCCTGGGGCTTTGAGAGGGAAGACACAGCAGGAACAGCGATAAAGACGAGATGAGTCCACTGATCCTAAGTTCGGGAAGGACAGGCAGGGAGGGGACCCTGGGCCAGGTCCAAGGGGTGCCCAGACTTTCCTGGGAGAGTAGAAACTTCGTATTTCTCAGAGCCTAAGGATGACAGGAGAGGCTGGCCGTGATTGTCCTGAGTGAGGGGAGCAGGGCTGGTGTTGATAGTTGAGCCCTAGAACTTGGCAAGGGGCATCCAAGTGACCTTTCAGGGTTCAGGTGGCACCAATGGGTGAGCACTACAGAAGAGATTCTGACTCAGAGTCAGCCGAGGGGTCCAGAGCAAATGGGCTGCCTCTCCATGTAGTGAGCTCCCTGTCAACTGAGGTATTCAAGGGGGCTGAGCAACCCTGGGCAGGAATCAAGCACTGGATGGGGGTAAATAATAACACACAACCCGATAAGGTGGGTCTCATCCTCCTCCCATTTGAGTGCACAAGGCCAGGGCTGCCTTCAGGCTGACCCTACTGCAAAGCCCAGTGTCCAGGGCCACCTTGCTACGCCCCCTGAGAGGCCACCCCCTCCTGGGCTGGGAAGGCCTGGCCTGCCCGAGATGCTGAGATTCTGTGGGAGGGGCCCCTCTGCCCAGAGCCCCGGCCCTCCCCACAAGCCTCTGGATGGGCCAGCCTCACTGGGACAGAGACCCAGATGGCGTGTTCTCTGCCTCAGGGCTCTTCAGAGGCCTGCAGAGCTCTGTCCTCCTTCGCTCCGCCCTCAAGCTCTGGGGACGCCCCTCCCAGAGGGCTGTGGGCAGCCCTCCCAGCCACCCTTGCTGCCAAGCGGGTCCCACGGAAGCCGTGGCAGGTGACAGCTTCCTGCCTGGGAACAGCACCTCTCAGCAAACTGACAGGTAATTGGCCCCTAAATCCCCCGGGAGATGCGGGGAGGATGAGGAAAAATTACGGCTGTGGAACTGAGTCTTAAAAATTCTATCACCTTTGCTGACAGCGTAATTACTCCTTTTTCTCGAGATTTAGTGCAGATCTCCAATCCTTAAACAGTTGAGGGGTATTTTAAGGGCTCTTCCTTTTCTGTTCTTCCTTTCCCTGGGCCTGCCGAGGCTGGTGTTGCCAGCCTCCCTGCCCTCCCAGGAAGCAAAGTGCCGCTGGGCTGGCCGTGTGGGAGGGCCACCCCCGTGGGAGACCCTGAGAAAGGGGCCTTGAACCCCTGGCCACCTGTCTGAATATCAGAGGCGGTCCCTCAGCTTCCCAGGCCCTCCCCGGCAGATGCAGTCAGTGCCACCCGCAGCCCCTTGGTCTACTGCAGAGGCCGCCTGCGGACAGGTCCCGCCCTCACAGCCTCAAGGTGACCTCTACCTGGAGCAGGCTGCGAGCCCCTGGGGGTGAATCCTCCTCCTCCTGGAGCAGCCCCCAGCCCAAGAGCGATGGAGTCGTGGGAGTACCGCAGCCCTGGGGCCTGTTCCTCACTCTGGGGCCCAGGATGAGCCTTAGGTGCCCAGTAGGGCTACCCACTCACGAGCACAGCCTTTACTAGAGTCCCTTCCCTCCCCAGCTCCGCCTCCCACCCCCTACACGCTTGCTGGGCTCGGCCCCAACTAAGCTGCCTGCATCCGAATCCCGTCTCAGAGAAACCCAAGCTGGAGGCCCCCTCCCCTGCAGCTGTGGGCACCGAGTTCTGCTTGGACGTGGGTGTTCCCGGAAGCAGGGGGATGGTCTGCGGGCCCAAGGGGGTCTCAGCCCATTGGCTGTGACCTTCTCCAGAGGCAGAACCCCTTCTTTCAAAAGTAAGGAAAGGGGTTTAGGGACCTGAATTCTAGAAGCTACAGATGTCTTCTTCCGCAGGAGGCCACCACCCTTTCTCCTGCCTCTGGGTCCACGTGTGAGGGGCCCTCTGCGTTCTCCACCCAGGCTGGACGAGGCTGGAGGCCTCCTTAACTTCCCTAAGCCCTCGGTGACAGTCAACGGGGGATTCAGGCCCCTGTCCACAGAAGCACCAGCCTAGTTCAGAGTCCAGTGGGACCGGGAATCACAGTTCTGGCATTTTCTGTGTAAACAGCTGTCAGGACAGTGCTCTGAGAGGTGGAGGCAGAGGGTGGGGGCAGAGAGTCCCAGGCCTGTGCTGGCCAGGACTTGGATATCTGCTGCTATTGGAAAGACCTCGGAATGGTCACAGAGCCCATGGCCAAGGGCCAGTTCAGGAGATGAGATGGTGTGCTTGGGCCAAGGGACTCAGGCCAGTCCAAGAAGGCATTTCCGGTGACTCTGAAGTGCCAGGCTTTGTGCTAGACTCATGCCAGACTCCACTGTTCGTGGAAACACCTCCATGCAGGCAGGGGCAGGAATTAAAATTTCCCAAGGCAGCTGCCGGATAGAATCCTCCTTTCCCTGGATTTTCTTATCTTGGAATCTCCAACAAGACTGCAGCGGGGCCAGGAGGTGGCAAGCAGGGGCTGCCTTCCCGGGCTCGGCTCTGCCAACATGCTGACATGTCCGGGCTGTCCCATCACCACCATCGTCCCCACCTAACCGCGCGTCTCGCGTCACGGCTGTAACCAGAACCTGCGACACCCTAGCTCTGCAGGGTATAAGGGTAACTCACATTTATTAAATACCTACTGTTTGCCCAGCATTATTTTACATATTAGCTCACTTAACCCTCAAAGCAACCCTATGAGGAAGGTGTTATTGTCGTCCCTGCTTTGCAGATGAGGAAACAGAAATACCACGTATTTAACTGACTCACCCACCATCACCCAGCCTCTTCCCTGCAGAGACAGGATTGGAACTCAGGCAGTCTGGATCCAGAGTGAGCTCCTAACTGCTAGGGTAGATGTCTTTGCAGTTGATAGTTAAACACAGCTTAGCAACAGGATCTTGGAAAGTAGCGTCTCCCACATTTCTCCTTGGTTCTCTCTGCTTAGATCTTGGTTGTTTTCCACGGGGTGGGTGTGATGGTTAATTTTATGTGTCAACTTGACTGCGTCATGAGGTGCCCAGACGTTTGCCAAACATTACTCAGGCTGTCTATAAGGGTGTTTCTCCGTGACGTTAATGTTTGACTCAGGAGACTGTGTAAAGCAAATCGCCCTCCCCAAGGTGGGTGGCCTCATCCAATCGGTTAAAGGCCTGAACAGAACGAAAAGGTTGAGTGGGAGGGAGCTCCTCCTGCCTGACTGCTCGGGCTGAGAAATTGGTCTGTGGCAGCCTAGATCAGAGGTCCCCAGCCTGCCCGCTTTTAGGTTCGAATTTGCACCATGGGTTCTCCTGGGGTCTTGGGATTCAGACTGCAACTGCACCATCGGTTCTCCTGGGCGTCCAGCTTGCCGACTGCAGATCCTGGGGCTTCTCGGGCTCCATGACTGCAAGATCCAGTTCCTTATAGTCAATCTATTTCTGTGCACACAAACACATGTGCACACACATGTGATCTCCTGTTGGTTCTGTTTCTCCAGAGAACCCTGACTAATCCAGTGGGGTTGTGGACTTTGCTTCTTGAGCACGAACGGTCTCGGCTTCCTCTGGACATTGCCTTTGTCCCAGCCAACACTGGGGATGCTGCTGGCAGAGGCCTGCCTTGGAGGGATGGGGCAGGAAAGAGCAGCTGGAGGCCTGCCGGGGGTCACGTAGCAACTGGCACAGGCATGAACAGATTGGAAGTGGCCCTGGACATAAACTCCAGGTGAAAATTTCCTTGGTTCTGTCCCAACTCCAGTAACAATACTAGAACACAAAGGAAGTGGATATTTTGGGTCATCCAGAATCCAACTCCCCTCCCTGTGTTTGGGAAAAGTCCTCAGTATAAAAGCAGAACATGCCAGCAACTCGCTTTGCCAGCCTCCCTTGCTGTGACCAGACTTGACAACCAGAGGTGCCCTTCCTAGACCTTTTGGTCTGGAGCTGGCCACGCTGAAGCAGGACAAGTGGAGAACCTGTGGTTGTGGTAGCAGCGGCCACCACCCAGTTCCCAGGGGACAGCAGTCCTGTAGTGGCTGCAGTGGCATCTCATATCTAGGACCCACAACACAAGGGCACTGGTGGAGGTGGATTGAGGGTCCCCATGAGATCAGCCCCAGGGTGTGACTTCGGCTGTGGTTCTGTTGGCATTGTCATAAAGACAAGCCCTCCCCGAAATTCTGCAACTACCCAATATCCTTTCACCAAATTTCCTTGCTACTTGAATCAGCCAGAATAAGTTTCTATGGCTTGCATCTGGAACCTGAACTGTGGCGACCAACTCTGACTCAAACACTGAACAATTCATCCACAGCATCTCCGTTAGTCCCACCCAGGCCTTGAGGAAAGTGGCTTTAAGCTGCGAAACTGAGGCTCAGAGAAGTTGAGTAATTTCGCCCCAGGTCACAGAGCTTTTGGTGGAGCTAGGATTTAAACCCCAGTCTTAGTGACTTCAAAGACACTGTGTTCTCAGCCACCATGGCCCCCCTGTCTCTTTTCTGCCTGGATTCTTTCCCCACTGCTTTAATTATACCAATAAGTAGGAGAGAAGGAGAGGGAAACCCACTATGCAGGGATGGGCCTAGGAGCCAAATTATTTCTGAGCTGGAAGATTTTCTCCAAGTCTTCAATGAGGTGTCGGCAGCTCTTTAACTCCAGCTGCGGCGAGAACACAGCCCTAATGTATATTCACGAGCGGGAGATGAAAGCTGCACAATGCCCGGCCATTAATCCTCACTCGGGCGCCCCACACGACGAGTGAGGATCTGCCTGGTGTAGAGGCCCGTTGGTGCTCAGGAGCTGGGAGTGCACCCCAAATCCACAGCTGGGGGCACACGATCTGGGCTCCCCACCATGCTTCACTGTCCACCCTCGTGCTCTAATAGCCACATTAATATTTCGTGGCCGCCTCAGTGCTGGTGACAGCTAAATTAATGAGTTGCCCCTGAGCTATGGGAAGCACACCCCAAGAGAAGGCAGAATTTAAGGAATTTAAGCAAACTGCCCCACTGCGCCTCCCTTCTCGAGCCCAAGGTGGGTGAGTCGAAGGTTCTTGGCAAGGGTGAGAAGAGATGGTCATTTTTCTGGCATTGATCTGTGGGTTTTTCATTTGCCGGGAGCAGCCTGGAGCGAGGAGTATGCAGGATGAATCTGGAAGGCCTCCCCCCACATTGCACGGGGAGGGGCGAGGTGGTCTGCAGAAGGCTGGGGGAGGGCATGGATGCAGGAAGATCTGCTCAGGGCCTGTGTGGCCACAGAAGAGGCAGCCAGCCGCAGGTGTGTTAGTTGTGCAGATAGCTGGCAACCCAGGGAGGCACAGGAGCTGGGAAGCTGGGGTTTGTGTCTGGCTGCACAGGGCTGGGACTGAAGCTATAGGATTGAGGCTGGTGCATCCAGAGCATCTGAGCTGGCCCCTGGCTCAGCCTCCCCTGTCCCTCTCCTTTCCACCAGCCTCTGTCCCCTCTGTGCTCAGTGTTCCTCACCTACCTGGCACCCAGCTCCTTTCTTCTGACCTCTGACCCTCCTCCCTGCCATCAACCACGGCTTATTATTATCCTTCCAGTGGTGCTCCCTCTCTGGGAGGCCACCCAGGTCTGTTCACAGACTCAGCTGCTGCCCAGCATCGCTTGAGCATGGCTTGTAGCTGCCTCCCCTCCTCTCTTCCACATCTGGTCCCCCCCGACCCCCCCAGCAGAGCAACGCGGAGTGAGCTTTGGAATCCGGCCTCGGTGCACATTTGGTCTCTGCTACCTTGTGGCGGTGGGCCCTGGCAGGTCACCCAGCCCCTGAGCCTGGGCTTCATGTACGGTGCAGTGAATGGTACCCACCCTGCAGAGTCGTGATAAGGTGAAATGGATCTCTGCGTTGAAGGGAGAGATTGCTTTTTCTGCGTGTATAATGACAACTGCTTCCTAAGGAGTGAACTCACCTCGCGGAGACCTTTGTGGTCTGAGTGTCTTGCTGGGTTGGGAGACTCAGAGATGCGCCTAGAGGTGGGGTGCCTGGGAAAGCTGAACTTCTTTGCACAATAGAGGAAAATTTAGAACTTTGAGGCCAGAGGGAGGAGACACTGCTGGACATGAGGTGACCAGTGAAAACGGACGCTGTCGTGTTGGCCAAAGAACTCCAAGACTAGGAAGTTTGCGGGGCTGTTTACAGAGGCCCTTCATTTCCCTCCAAAACCCCAAAGGCTTTGAACAGTTGGAGGAGGGGCCTGAAGATCCTTCCTTTTGTTTGCTGGGAATCAAGAAAGGACTTGACTGCCATGTGGCCCAAGACAGAGCCAGCATGCACGGGACACTGGGTGGGTACCCAATCCAGAAACGAAATCAGTCCACGGAAGCAGAAGTCCAGGGCTGGAGGGGGCCACAAGGACAAGGTCTTCCTGGAGTGTGAAAGGGCACAGACCACTTTCTCTTCTAGCAAGGGACAGGGAGGCTCCCTCTGACAGCTGGTGATTTGTCTAATCCAGCTGGGCCCTAGTGGGCCCCCACACACTGACTCATTCCCCTTCCACCCTGAAATTCAGTGCGAAGGTCCCAGACGCAGGCCCAAATGCCCTTCTGGTGACACCCCCATCTGCTTCTGAAGCAAGCCAGGCAGGGGCAGGGCGGGAGGCAGACCCCCAGGGCCATGTCCTCAGAGGACCAGCTGCCTGGGGTTCATGACTCCTGGGCCCCTCCCTTCCCCGCAGGCCAGAGCTGTATGCAAGTCAACAGAGCAGGCAGCACAGGCCTCGGAGGAAAACCCGTTACGGCTTCTGCTAACAGAGAATGACAATACCGACTGCACAGCCACTTCCAAATTGGGAACTGATAAATCATTAAACTTGTCGCATTACTCAGGGAAAGCTGGGCTCTGGTCAGTGGGGAGGCAGGCTGCCCTGACGACCTGGTGTAACCGCTCCAGTCGGAGGAGGACCAGCGGAAAAGCTGGGGATACCCCACCCGCCCCACCTCACCGGGACCTGTTGCACTGCACAGCTCAGGAGGCTTTCTTCCCTCCCCTTCCTCCCCTTCCTTCCTTCCTCCAAAGCTTTTCTGCAAACTCGTGGACCTTGGAGCCAGATGCGCAGGTCCGAATCCCGCCGTGTACTCTCTGGCTTAGCTTGAGCAGGTTTTGAACCTCTTTCTGCCTCAGTTTTCTTTTTCCATTTTTTTTTTTTAGACAGAGTCTGGCTCTGTTGCCCGGGCTAGAGTGCCGTGGCATCAGCCTAGCTCACAGTAACCTCAAACTCCTGGGCTCAAAAGCAATCCTTTTGCCTCAGCCTCCCAAGTAGCTGGGCCTACAGGCATGCGCCACCATGCCCAGCTAATTTTTTCTATATATTTTTAGTCGTCCGGCTAATTTCTTTCTATTTTTTAGTAGAGACGGGGTCTCACTCTTGCTCAGGCTGGTCTCGAACTCCTGATCTAGAGAGAGCCTCCCACTTCGGCCTCCCAGAGTGCTAGGATTAGAGGTGTGAGCCACTGCGCCCAGCCTCTGCCTCAGTTTTCTCAACTATAAAATGGGAATAATCACATCACCAGCTGCATAGACCTGTGGAGATAATTAGGTCAATTCATTTATGAAAAGTGTTTGGAATAATGCCGAACATAGAATCAGGTCCCCGAAAGGATTAGATGTCACTATTCGTTCCTACCAACCTCTCCAAAACCGCCCCTGACACAAACAAGGCCAGGCTGCCGCTCTTGGGGTTGGGAGGGAATATTTTGTTAAGTTTTGTGCCACCTCTGACTTGCTGGGGGGCACAGGCTGGGCCCTCAGCTTTCTCTTCCTATATCTTGGCAACATCATGACCACAAGCTAGAGGTGGCATAAAAGAGCTCCCGGTTCTTTAGGGGAAAGAGAGGAGGATGAAAGTCAGCTTTCTATTGTCACCCTCCGGGAAGGAGCGTTGCAGGGGAAGATGCAGGAGGGAGCAGCAGGCTTATTCAGCGTCACATTCCTGCCTCTCGTCAGGCAAAGGACACTGTGCCTATGTCTTTTCACTACTCAGGCCAAAATCAAAGCCAGAATGTATGATTGGCCAACCAGTCACCTCACTGGACTCTGGCTATCGGGCTTGGCCGCACTGGCTCACCTGACTGGGCTCTGGCTGTCGGGATTGGCCGCACTGGCTCACCTCACTGGGCTCTGGCTGTCGGGATTGGCTGCACTGGCTCACCTGACTGGACTCTGGCTGTCGGGATTGGTGGCACTGACTCACCTGACTGGACTCTGGCTGCTGGGATTGGCCAAGCCAGTCACCTCACTGGACTCTGCCTGTCAGGATTGGCCACACGGGTCTCCTGACTGGGTCCCGGCTGTTGGGATTGTTCAAGCTGGGTCACGTGACTGACCCTGGCTATCCTATCTGAGTAAGGTCCCTCTCTTGGGCTGAGTGGGGGGGGAGCTGCGCCTTGCAAAGCTGCCCACTGTTAGGTCCGGAGCTGAGAGAGACACTCGAAGCCTCATGTGTAGCAAAATGCTGTTTATTTTGAGTAAATGGGTGCAGATGGGTGGAGGTGAAAAAGCGTCCAGGAGAGAAAAGGGGAGAGCCTTGGGGTTTATGGAGGGTTTTTTCGCGGGGAGAAAGTGGGCCAGAACAGCCGTCTGTAATTAATTCTTTTGCAAATAACCAACTCCTGAGGCCCCTGCCCCAGTCATATCCGGCTTCAGCTCTGGCGTCCTTCTTTTCGGGAGAGCTTGGGAGGGATAAACTTCGTCTGTGTCAGGGAGGGAGGGGAAGGAATGCTGGCTGCAGCAGTCCCTTAGATTTACAAAGTCCGGGGACTCTCCAGACTCCTGCGGCTATTGTTTTACAAGCCTAAGTTTCGCACTAGCCACATTCTGTCCTGTACGTACTTTTCCGGTTGCCACCTGGAACAAACCTAACATGCCACCCTTTTTGTTATATGCCTATAAGAAAAGGAAGGGTAAGGTATGGGAAAAGGGTAAAAATTAGAAAGATTGGGAAGTGGGCGTCGTCGGTGTCTTTCTGACTTTTTGTTTTTTCTGTTCCTGGAGATTTGGTGTCTTTGAAATGCAAGGGATGTGATCTTTGCCCCAGAGATTTGGTTTGGGGCAGGAAACAAAGGCCTGGAGTTCACCCCCTTGCAGTCTGTCTGGGAGCTTTTCAGGAACACCTTGAGGCTGTAAAATAAATTCTCAAAGCTGTGAGTTGGGGAAATGTGAAGAGAAAGATTTACATTTCTTCTCTGGGCTCTTAGGTGTTGGTGAAAACAGAGTCCCAGCAGGTTGCCCGATAGTTTGGGAGAGAGAGAGCAAAGAGTAGGGAATGCTCAGAATTGGTTTTAGCCATCATTAGAAATTTGGGAGAGTCAAGGCCTCCCTAACATTCCCCCGTTTTGTTGTTGAAATTAAATTTTTATGTAAAATGAACTCAGAATTTGGGAAAATGGGCAGAGATCGTTCTTCTGTAGCTTCTTCAAGCTGACGAGGGGCATAGAGATCTTTTCTTTTTTTTTTTTTTTTGAGTTCATTTATTAAAAGGGAGGGGGTTGAAAATGGACGGTCTTGAAGTTTGAATAGAGGCAGGATGGAGTTTTACCGGAGAGAAATAATTAGGGCTTGAATTTTTCTGGATAGTGGAGGATGTAGGTTTGAAAATGAGAGTTGAAAGTAGAGCCACTAGGAGCCTTAGTGAAGAGTTTACGATCTCGCATGGTGGGAAGAGCTCGTAGTTTGAGAAGGTAGAGAGGTTTTCTGGACTGCAGGCAGGCAGAGATGTCATAGAGCGCCCATAGTGGCTGCTGGAAAGTAAGCTGATTATTATTCGGGTTTCCAGCGCGGGCGAAGGACGGACTGGCCTGGTATGTAAGCTGCGCTGTGGCGGCATTCACGGAGTGACACGGGAAGTATACAGAGGAGGCCAAGCACGGTGAGGACTCGTGTACACCACAGCATGTTCTCGGAGCCCGGTGTCCCTGATGGGCTGGACTTACAGGGAGCTCGCCGTGGAGGAAGCAGGTTCCGGAGGGCCGGTAGGTTTGAGTGCTGAGAGATGACTCTCGGACGGGATTTCCAGAAGCTTAGCTGTAGTGGTGGAAGCAGTGAGAGAATTATTTAAAAGGTCGAAGGAGGTTTAATTTGTTCTAGGAAATTTTTGAGTAGAATCTAGACTTTGGGCTGTAAGTGCTGCGGTCCCTTTAAGAAGCGGTCCGGTGAGTTTTCCTGCTGGCTGGTGGGCGCCAGGTGGGGGTCGTGGAGGGAGACAAGGGAATCCAATCGAACTTACTCGTTTTTATCTCCTGAAATCAGTTTTTATAGTTTTATAAACATTTAAACTTTAATAACAATTTTAAAACTAGTTTATCAAAGGTTCCTAAGGGCATGTGAAGTAAAAGGCATTTGAGTTCTTCCAATGTTCTTAATAAAATTTGATGTAAGCGCTTACTTTTCTTTAAGCCAATCAATTAGAGCTCTCACATATTTTGGTAGCGAAACATTGCATACACATGATATATACGGACACGTAAATACACAGACATAGAAGTAGACAATTTTAGGTGAAACAAGGCAGAAAGTTTTATAGTTGAAAGCTCAGAGCACACCAAGGAAAAGTTGCAGTTAAGTTTTTTCCGTAAGTCAGAGGGAGGAAGCCATAAGCTCTTCTCCCAGTGGGGTACTTGGGAAGTACAAAACGGGCGGGCACATACTTCATCTCCCAGCGGACGGAGAAGCTGTGGGATACGCAGGGGGTTGTATTTTACCTTTTACTCTGACGATGGGGGTAGGAGAGGGAAAGAGAGGCCTTGAAAATTCAGGAAGAGCAGAGGACGAGGCTCCGGTGTTCTCACCTGTGCCAGGGAGTCACCTAAGGCCCGGCCGTCCCGGTGTGTCGAAGCTCAGTCTGTTCCGAAGCCGGACGTGCCGTCACACTGAAGCCATGCCGGAGGGTCCGTGGGGACGGAGGATGTCCATCCAGGGAGGGGCAGCCAGTTCCGGAACGCAGGTGCGATCTTCCCGTTTTAAGAAGAGGGCACTCGCTTTTCCAGTGACCTTCTTTTGTCAGAGGGGGCATGGTCCCGGCCAAGCCCATCTCCTGGGACATTGTACTCTAAGGACCCAGAGTGGTAGTGGGGCAGGGGTCAGTTCTTGCGGAAGGCTCTGGCTTTGTCGTCTACATGCCCGGAGCCTTTTGAGTGACTCCCTGGAAAACTCCCTGACAGGGCAGCCACGATTTGAAAAGCTTTTTTCTGTTTTGGGGGCTGTTGTCAGTCCCACTCTCTTTTTCCTTTGCCTCTCCCCATCTTGGTTATCAAAGACCTTGAAGGCCGGGTTTAGGAGATTTTTTGTGGGGTTTGAGAGCCTTCATCTAATTTTTGGAGCTCACGCCTGATGTCAGAATCGGACTGGGAGATAAAATGCGTATTGAGGAGTAAGGTTCCCTCAGGAGTTCCTACTTGATAATCCCACAATGGGTCTGTTTTAGGGACGGTGACTGTCCCCACTGGCTGGGCACGTGAAGGTCTGTGGATTTCATTGCCACATACCTGGGCATTAAGCCTAACCGTCTCCTTCTCCTCAGGGGATAGAGTAGAGGAAAGCATAATG
>CAUYSK010120048.1:0-11543 GCA_963575035.1 Avahi laniger
CAGCAGTGAGGGCTTTGTCTGACTGCAGGATGGATTCCTCTGTAACTGCCTGTGACTGCAGGAAGCTCTGGAGGACCTCGTTCGCCTGAGGAACCAAGAAGAAGCAAAGATCTGTCAGGTAGCAAAGATCTAGTCTTCTGATGAGGAAATTATTGTTTAGTACAGCCACATATCTAACCCTGTAATTCTGCATCTGCTTAGGATCCCACAGTGCTTCTTTCCTTCCTTGATCACAAAAAAAGTCCCAATTCTTTGATGAGACATGAGGACCTTTCATAGCAGCCTCCTTCCCAGATTTCCAGCTCCTCCCCTAGGTACACTGCCACCACCCACCCACTGGTGCAGACAAACAGATTTACTGCTGTTCTGCAAACATTGATTCTCCATCGTTTGAAATATTTTCACATTTTTTTTTCTTCTGTCTGGATGTTTCTGCCTGGATGCTGTGCTACCCTTTCTTAACCAGCACAGCATCTATAAATACCTCAACTAAGAGCTCCCACCTCAATGCCAGAAAGCTTTCCAGGTTGCCTTCTGAGTTTCTTTCAAAGCTTTACTGAGGTATGATTGATAATTAAAAATGTTATACCCTTAATGTATGCAGCATGATGTTTTGCTGTATGTATACATTTTGGAATGGCTACAATACAGCCAAGTAATATATCCATCACCTCATATAGTTAACTTTTTTATGTGTGTCTTGTGAGAACACTTGAGATGTACTCTCTCACCAAATTTCAAATTAGAATATGTGATTTTAACTCTAGTCCCAATGCTGTACATTGGGTTTCTGCAAGTATTCATCTAATAATTAAATGTTTATGCCTTTTGACCAATATCTTTACTGTCTCTCACCCCTCGGCTCTGGTAGCTATCACTGTGTGCTTTGTTAATATTACTTGATTTTTTAAACAAATTATTATTTCACATTAAAGTGAGGCATGCAGCATTTGCCCTCTGTGTCTGGTTTATTTCAATAAGCATAATGTCCTCCATGTTTACCCATATTGACAAAAGTGACAAGATATCCTTCTCTATTTAAAGTTGAAAATATTCAGTTACATACATAAGATGTATGTATATAAAATATATACATTACATGTATATAGTATGTATTATATATAAAATATGTATTTCATATATTATCTATGTAAATATATACTATGTATTATATGTCACATATATTATATGTGGAAAAAATATACATATTATATATATATATATCACTTTCCTAAGCTACCTTTTTGTTGATTTACACTTAGGTTGTTTCCATATCTTAGCTTTCGTGAATAACACTGTGACAAATATGGCAATACAAAATCTCTTCAAGATAGTGATTTTATATCCTTTGGATATATACTAAGAAATCGATCAATAACTGTTAAAAATAATAAACAAATTCAGTAATGTTGCAGGATACAAAATCAACATACAAAAAGTAATTGCGTTTCTATACACTGACAACAAACTATCCAAAAAGAAATTACAAAAAAAAAAATCATCTTTCCAATAGAATTAAAAATAAATAAATAAATAAAGTCTGTAGGGGTAAATTTAACCAAGGAGTTGAAAGATTTGTATACTCAAAAAAATAAAAAGGTGATGATAGAAATTGAAAAACGATAAGACAAATGGAGATATATCATATGTACATAGTTGGAAGAATTAATAATGTTATTATAAAATGTCTGTATTACCCCAAATGAACTATATATTGAATGCAATCATTATCAAAATTCCCATGGCTTTTTTGCACAAATGACAAAACAATCCTAAAATTTGTATAGAATTAACAAAACCTGAAATAGCTAAGGCACTTCTGAACAAGAAAATTAAAGTTGGAGGAATCACACTACATGGTTTCAAAATCTACTGCAAAGACAGGGTAATGAAATAGCCTGATACTGCCATAAAAACAGACAGATAGTCTAATGGAACAAAATAAAGAGTCAGGAAATAAACCAACTCATATACAGTCAAATAATTTTCAACCATGGTACCAAGAATACAAAACGGGGAAAGGATAATATCTTGATTAAATGTTACTGAGAAAACGGAATCTCCAGGAGAATGAATTGGACCCTTATCTTATACCATACACAAATATCAAATAAAAATGGATTAACTATTTGAACATAAGACCAGAAACCATAAAAATCCTAGAACAAAACACAGGGGAAAAGCTCACGAACACTGGTTTTCATGATGATTTTTTGGAGTAGACACCAAAAGCATGGACAACAAGCACAAAAATAAAGACGTGAAATGACAGCAAACTAAAGAGTTTCTGCACAGGAGAGGAAGTAATCATCAAAATAAGAGGTAACATACTGAAAAGGAAAAAGTATTTTCCAATTATATACTAATAAGATGTTATTATTCAAAATATATGAGGAACTTATATAATTCAATAGTAAAAATCCCAAATAACCCAATTTTAAAAATGGACAAAGAACCTTAGTAGATATTTCTCAAAGTAATACATATAAATGGCCAACAGATATGTGAAAACATGTTCAAGATAAGTAATCATCAAAGAAATGCAAATGAAAATCATACTGAGCTATCACCGCACACATTCTATGGAATGATTATTATAAAAAAGTCAAAAGTAGGCTGAGTATGGTGGCTGAAGCCTGTAATCCCAGCAATTTGGAAGGCTGAGGTGGAAGGATCACTTGAGGCCAGGTGTTTGAGACCAACCTGAGCAATGTAGGGAGAACCCATTCTACAAAAATTAATACTCAAAAAACTTAGCCGTGAATGATTGTGTGCACACCTGTAGTCCCATCTACTGGGAAAGCTGAGCCAGGAGGATTGCTTGTTGCTTGTATGAGGTTACACGGAGCTACAATGGTGCCACTGCACCACAGCCTGGGAGACAGAGTATAATGCTATCTCTACAAAAAAAAAAAAAAAGCAAACAAACAATGCCAAAAGATACCAAGTGTGGGCAAGATTGTGGAGAAAAGGAAACTCTTGGACAATGTTGGTAGAAATGTAAATTGGTATAGTCATCATGAAACACAATACATTGTTTCCTCAAAGGGGAAAATTCTGAGTGTCTAATGGCTGCCAAGTAAATAGATCAGCCCTATCAATTCTACCACTTGCTGGCTGTGTCATCTTAGGCAACTTATTAGCTTCTCCATGCATTACATTTCTCAAACTGCATAATGTGGAGGAGAGTAGTACCTAATTTATTTTATTCTGAGAATCAAATTAGTAATCCAACAAAATCACCTGAAACTGTACCTGGTGTAGGAAGTGAATGCTCAGTGCTTATGAGCCATTCTGCTCAACATCATCATTATGATCAGTACATACCAGTATGATAACCATAATCACTCCATATCTAGTCAGCTATTAATTTGTCCATATCAGCTAAGATTATAAGCTTCTTGAATACAAGTTGTTTCTTTCATAATGTATCCTCTGTGCTTAGCACAAAACCTATCCCACAGTTTGATAAATAAAAGAAATGGTTTGTTTCACTTGGATTCCCTATTCTAAATGCTCCTTAAGAAGAAATATTTTTGGTGTATGAATAGCTAGGTAATTGTGGATTTAAAAGCTAAAATTATGAACATATCTCCATGTTTTGTTTTCTCTCCTCAAGCAGTGCTGTGGTCTTAGATTTTCAGAAGGAGCAACAAAGACCCTCTGACTATATTCTCTGGGGGTCATCCTCCTCTCCTCTCATTCCTCACCTTGACTCCTTTCCTGGGCACTAGCTCGTAGTCCCATTCAACCTTTTTCCTTGCTTCTAAATAGAGCTTGTGCCCTCCAGGAATATGGAAAGTTCTTCTCAAAATGCTTTCCATCAGGGGCTGTGAAAGACGCGTAAGCTCAGCCTCGCAATATTTCTTAGATGCCTCTTCATTCTGCTGCAAGAAATCTTCCATCTTTTCCTCCATTTTTATCTGCCAGGGAAATGTAGGGAAATAGAATGAAGCTGTTAGAAGGGAAGGTCCAAATGTGACACGTCCGGTAGAAGCAGTCTCATGGTCTCAGAGTGACCTAAGGCATGGGAAGGACAAGAATCAGGAGACATTTTTAGTCCTAGTTCCAACCAATTTTCTTTGTGACCCTTGAAAAGTCCCTTAACACCCTCAGGACCAGGCTCATCATCTGTAAAATGATGTAGTTGCACAACATGAACTTCATCTTTCCTTTAGCAGTGCTATGGTTAACCATGACCCATCCACCAAGAATGCCCAATGGAAAATTGAATTGTGGCAGTAGTATAGTAGTATTCTTAGAAAACATGGGTTGTTGTGGATAAATATGTATACCTAGAAAAGTAATTTTCCCAGTAATGACTTGCATGTACTCTGAACAGAGGTGGTAACTCTTGGAATTCTTCCAAAAAGGATTTGAATATGTGAAGATATAGGAATATATTTTTTTTTGCTTGCATTTATAAATTATGATGTAGCTGGTTTTCCTCAAAATCCTAATAGATTTTTGTCACTTGTGGATTAGTAAAATATAGACTGAAAGAGGAACATCTACTGAAAGTATCCACGGCAAGCAGATGTAAGATGTTCCCTAAGAGTTTTCCCGTTCATTTCCACACTCTACGTGGTCCCTGGACCTATTACTATGTTGGATCGCACTCCAATATTACATGACATGAGTCGATGTGTAGAAAGGGAGATTCTTCAAGTGGGCATTACCAAATTACATGAGTTCTTTAACATCAGAAATGTTTCTGTTCCTGAAGGCAGAACAGATAGTCAGAGGCATTAGAAACAAGAGAAGCATTTGAGGTATCATTGCTCACTTAAAGACCGAGAGGGGTAACCCAGACCATCCAGGGGAGAACTGAGCTCAGTAGACATCTTGTTTTCAGCTTATCATACTGCCAATTGTATGACACTCTGAAATGGACTTCTGACCTACAGAACAGTAAGCTTGTAAGTCCATATTTTTGTGTGTTTTTTCAGTCTCAAAGTCTGGCAAATGCTTCTTTATTTTATTCTGTTTAACTTCCTAAATATGACAATTAAAAATTATATACAAACATAATTATATATACATGTATATAACATGTACATTATGATGTTTTGAAATATGCAATATACAATAACTACATCAAGCTAATTAACATGCATTACCCAATATACTTATTCTTTTGTGGCAAGAATGCTTAAATACTACTGTCATTAACTACAGCCGATACACAGGACACTGTCTGCAATTAGCTCCTGTAAACACGTGATCTTTTATTTCAAATTGACCTGCATGTACTTCTCCCTTTTGGCTTTTAAACTGTCTCATTCCCTGAACACCCCCAGATAAACTTTTGACCTGTCATTGCACGCGTATCTGGAATGTGTCAATCCCCTCCTCACCCCTGAACAAACCCATTTCTTTGCAGAGCCACTGTCCATTGTTACTTTAGATTGACAGAAGAACTCAAGCTATCAGAGTCCAATCACTCCTTTTGTGGATGATGAAGGTGAATCCCAGAAATGGTAAGTGGTTGGCATAGTTCGATAGACGGACAGACTACACTTTAACACAGGCCTCCTGACTCACAGCCTGGTGCTTTGTAAGCCACGCTGACCCCCGGCACTAGGTAACATTCTCACGTAAAAGAGATAAAGGAAATTAAAACCACTATGGATCTTAATTTAAAAAATAGTAGTAGAGAAATCAGAATATCCAATAGAGATTGAAACATGGATTCTACTTTAAAGTTCATGGAAGCTTACTGTTACCACATGAACATTTTAGTAAATGTTTTCTAATTCAGCACTATGTAAGTTGATTCTGTATTATTACCTTATTCTGTCCAGTGAGGTATATTTACACTTTAAATGTGAAAATAAAGGAAGGTGGAAAGATATAGTGAGTTGACTCTAACCCTCCAGAGTGGATGTAGGGAGCTCACTGGTACATTGAAAGTGGTTTTCGACACTTGTCCCTAACTCTAACTTTACTCCTCACATCTCCGTCCTGGGCACTGACCATGTACATTGGCAGGAGGCACTGATGCAAGCTCTGCTAGTGCCACTCACCCTTTTTCTGCCCAGCCAGCTTGTTCATCAGGTAGGATTTGCCTGTGCGGTAGAGGCCCACGATAGCCACCACCACCACAGGCTGGGTAATGGCAGACAGCGTCTTGAAGGCTTCTGCATTAACCCTCAGTTTCTCTCTATTGTTCTCGATGAGACACACTGGGCCTGTCAGGTGGATCTTTGAGGCCATGTCCAGAGTGTTCCCTTGTCTGCAAGGAAAAAGATGAAATGGAAGACGTCGTTCTGATCAGTTAGCTGAGCTGAATTTTACAATGTGGACTAGATTTCTATTTCCTATCCTTGAACGTTGTTCCTTATAAACTCTAAGAAGCCCTGTGTCCCTTCTAGGCTATCCTACAGCTTGGTACACTGGCTCTCTCTATAAAATTAACTTTATTTTGAAATACACTTACAGAAAAGATGCAGAACGGGTATGCAAACTTCCAATTTACCATTTCCTCACACTCCCCTTGTATAAACATCATACCTAATCATAGAACAGTTACTGAAACCAGGATTTTAAGATCGATACAATACTTTTAACTAGTGTTTACACCTTATTCGCATTTCATCAGTTTCTCTCCAGTGTTATTCTTCTGCTCCACCCTTCAGTCCAGGATCCCTCATTGCATTCGGGTAGTATGTTTCTTTAGTCTCCTGGATTCTTTGATAGTTCCTTATTCTTTCCTTATTGTTCATGACCTTGACATTTTAGAAGAGTACTGGCCTGTGATTTTGCAGAATGTCCTTCAGTTTGGTTTTTTTCTGAGGTTTCCTCAATATTAAACTGAGGCTATGCATTTTTGGCAAGAATGTCACAGAAGTGGGGATCTGCTATTCTCAGTATATCTGATTAAGAGATTTACCATGTTCACATGACTTATTCTGACACTATGACCTCAACTTTGATCATTTGTTTAACCTGCTGTCTGCCAGATTTCTCCACCCAGAAAGACTGTGTATCACTTTGTAACTAGAGAGTATCATCTGGAGAGCCACTTTGGAGAATATGCAATTGTAGTGCCACCATACTTTGGTATTCTTTTCAGCCACTACTTTTTGCATCTATTGATAATTCTTACTGCAGTGTTTGAATAATCATTCCTTCTACATTTATTCATTGGAGTTCTACAACAAAAAAGAACTTTCTCCTCCATTTATTTTATATTTACTCATTCAATCATTTACTTATATCAGTGTAAACTCCTTGATATTAATTTTATGCTGTGATTTTTAATACTTTACTACCATTGTATTATGAGTCATCTTGTCTTAGATTTGGTCATTGAGAGTTCTTCAAGTCGGATCCCAAGTGCTTTGACATGTTTCCATCACACTTTCAGTGCTTCTCTCCTTTCTGGCACCACAGCACATTCCAGGCTCATCTCATAGTTTTCCTGCTTCAGCCATAGAATCCACCATTTCTCCCAATAGCTTGGGTTGTTCCAGGAGATAATGGTACTCAGACACCACGATACCACACTAGGTGGTGTTCATTACTATCAGACCTTCTCTGGGTCAATGTTAAGATGTCTCTCTGTGTATACTAGCCCATGCATACACAGATCTATTTTTCAATCACCCATTTTGATATACAAGCCTAAGTTTCAACTGATATTTCCAATTTGAATCCAATACATCTGAGTTTATCCAGGCTTTTCAAATTTCTTTCCTGATTTTTTTCTCTAACTATGAGAGACCAAGCTCTCATCCTATATAATAAATTTACTTCTTTACTAGATCCTACTATATACATACAGTAGTTTCAAAATCCTTCATCAATAAATCTGTGAAAAATAAATTTATTTACTCTAGAAAATTATTACTATACTGTTCTTTTTGCCTTTAACTTTAAGAATACACTCAAAACACTACATTCCAAAGTTTTTTTTTTTTTTTTGAGACAGAGTCTCACTGTGTTGCCCGGGCTAGAGTGCCGTGGGGTCATCACAGCTCACAGAAACCTCAAACTCCTGGGCTCAAGCGATCTTCCTGCCTCAGCCTCCCATTCCAAAGTTTTTTAGAGTACTTCTTTTCTTCTCCACCCTCCTCAGTATGTTAAATTATTCATTTCTAATACAGTTAGGTTCTTTGTTACTGTTTGAGTTCCACTTTGGCCTTCCTCATATGTTGGTTTCTTGGTCGATTTTAAGTATGTATTTATATTTTGAGTTTGTGAAATATCATGATAGTAAAAGTCAGAGCTTTACAAAAAGCTGTAGTCAGAGAAGTGTCACTTCTCCTTGACCTTAGCACTCCATTCCCATTGCAGCTGTCTTTCTGTCCTTTCCACCTCTTTCCCACTCGTCCTGCATAGATAGTCCATCTTGTAAGCTACTGGTTCCCCTTCTTATTTTTTTTCCCACATACATATACAGTTCCTCATTCACATTTTATAACATGAAGATCGTATCATGTAGGTATATGGAAATCCCTCCATATCAGTCCATAGAAGGCTTTCTCAATCCTTTTGACAGGTGTATACTTGATTATGTGGATATATCACTTTATTTGACCAGTCTTTTATGAATGGCAATTTGAATTATTTCCAATATTTAGTACTTACAAACAATACTTCAATGAATACTCAGCTAAGCTTTGTATGTGTTTTTAATATGGTTGCAGGAGTAACTTCAGGACAGAGTCCAACAAGTCAGATTGCTATGTCCAAAGGCAACAGTGTGTTATTTTGTTAGATATTGCCGAATTCCTATTCAGAATGGTGTAGCAGATTTTTTCCCTCTGACTTTAGCTGTTTATACTGGATGATATAGAATATTGTAAGCAAATCTTCTTTAACCAAGGCTTGATAATTTGATAATTTTCATAATTGTATACAATTAGAAGGAATGAAGAGTTTTCCTTTGTTAATGCCTCACTTTGTGCTTTTATCATTCATATTTCAAATCCCATAACTTACTATGATCATGATACAACCTTTACGATCTCTTTAATCTACAAGCAAATATACACTATAGTCACCATGATTTTCATTCTTATCCTATAATAAAGAGTAGTTTGTATCCATTATAGAGTTGATTACTTCTAACTTGCTCCACTGAGGGCTTATATATAATTACTTGGTTTCCCATTTCTTCAGAGGAAGATGACAAAAAAGACATTTATTTTTCTATGATCAGGATCCATTTCCTCCTATAACAATGGTCCGTAGGAACTGCTGGAAAGCTGACAGTCTGCCTCATTTTATAACATGAGATATATCATCCTAAAGTGGGAATCAATCAGTGGGTGATGCAGAAAACCCATCAGCACAAAGATTTTATAAGTCCCAAATTACAGTAACTTGTTGCCTCCTGTTGAAGACCCCAAGTTGCTTACCTTCCTGTATCTGGAGCTATAAAAGTTCAAATAAATAAAGCAATGCAATCTGAGTTTCGTTAAGCACATGCAAATAAAGATAAAGGTAATTCAAGATGGTGTCAAGAAAGAAATAACCTCAAAACCTCCCCATCCCTGTGAGGCTCCACCTCTGCTGCAGCCAAATTCGACACAGCAGGAGCAGAGGCACTTACGGACACGCAGCCCCCTGATGAGACCAGGATTTCATCAGGACTTGTGTCCCACAGCAGGCTCAGTGCAGCCTATCTTGGGGATGGCCATTTTAGACTAAACACATGGGCTTTTATAAGACTTCTCCCATCTCTGCCCCCAGTCTTACCTGGAGCAGAGAGAGATCCTTCAGTGTTGGGAAGAAGGCAGCTTTGATGAGAAGGGTATGAGTCCTTATCCTCTTCCCTCTTCTTCTGAGTTGGGCTGCACTGCTTTCACCCCCTTTTATCTGTGGCTGAGCTTTGGACTTTTACGTACCACTCTAATCCCTTGGGGTTTTCCAGATTATTTTTGAGGAGTTGTATTTATACATTTCGTGGAAAAGGAACCTGTGCAAAGAAGCAGAGTAATATGATACAAAGTACCAAATGGCAGTTACTAATCTACTATGAAAGGAATTGCTGACAGCTGTGCTGGTGAGAGGGTTTGACATGATTTCTCAGCCAGAATCTTTCAATTTCATTTTTGAAGATTGCTTGCAAAGAAAAAAAAAACCTTCATTGAATCATTTAAAATGATGTTATTTATCTCATGTTTGTGGCCAGTTTGGAAGCATGGTGATGAGAAAGCCTAATATAATATAATTTAGATACAAAGACCTTGACTATTAGACAGAATCACAATGGATCTCAATACTCCTGTTTAGTAATGAGGACTGTAAATGCCCTGAGGGAATGTGCATGTCTTATACATTTTTGAATTTTCAGCACCTAAGCCATGTCCTGGCCCTTAACACCTAATAAATAATAGCAATGATGATAGTTTCCATTTATTGCATGTTTGACTCAGACCCAGTGAAAACTTTTGTACATGGATTATCCCATTGTATTCTTATCACAAATACTTTTAACACATTGTTACAGAGAGATTTAATAACTTATTAAAATTACATAGTTACCAATTAATATTGGAACCCAAGACTGAACCCAAAATATTACCAATATTGCCAAGAGGAGCAAGCTGCAATGTTGTTTTGGGGTCCTGTAACCAGCTCTCCTTCCTCTGGAGAGGCACTCTAGTGCCTCACGCAGTGGGTGGGGCCCTGGGACTTCCAGGTATGTCCTTATTCTCCACCTCAGCGGGGGCAGGTGAGGAAGTGAGGCTAGGCGGAGTTGCATTGGGTGAGCCTGCCCTCCAGCTCCACAAATGGTGTTAGTGGGGTCAGATCTCTGCTCTCTGCTTCTGGGCAAAGCTGCCAGGGAGGGGCTGAAATGGCTCCACTCAGCCAAAACTTCTGTGTGTGGAGGTGGAACTGTCTGAGACCCACAGTCTGAAGCAGGCCTTGCTTCTTTCCGCCCTTCCCTATTCTGAGGTTTCTCCCAGACCTCTGCTGTCAGGCCGGACCTCAAGCCAGCAAATCTCCCCTGACTGTGAAGGAAGCCAGGAGATTCCCTGCCCAGGATCACAACCTGAGCTGGGAGCTCAGCCATCCTATTGGAGGAGGGTTGCCCCTCAAGCACGCTGCAGCTAGGACCCATGCTGATCTTCCCCTGAAAGCACACACAGCTCAGTAGGCTCGTTCACAAATATCCCTTCTGTGCCCCTCGGCAATGCGATCAAGACCTGGATGTATGGAATCTGGTCTGCAGGCCTGTCCCTGAGGCCCCAGAGATCAACTCCTAATCCTGCTAGGGAGAAGAATGCTGGTCTCAAGTCACCCACGGGGTGTCCAAGCTGGATCAATGTCTCTCTGTCTCGGGGTTTGCCCTTCTCTGCTGGAGTCATCAGGCAGGCAGCACCAAGGAGGTCCAGTGGTAGGGAGCTCACAGTCCGAGTACCCCTCAGTCTGCTACAGGGCCCCAAAAGGAAAGGTCTCTTTCCCTGTGGATGCCTTCAGGTGGTGGCTAAATTGTCTCTCTCGGCAGCAGCACATAAGGGAGGGGAAGGGGAGAATGAAGCAATATGGCGCCTGCTGATCGACCCCAGTCTATGGGGTGGAAGGTGCCC
>CAUYSK010120049.1:0-11555 GCA_963575035.1 Avahi laniger
TCCTGTTTCAGTCTTCTACATGTGGCTATCCAATTTTCCCAGCACCATTTATTAAATAAGGATTCTTTTCCCCAGTGTATGTTTTTGTCTGATTTGTCAAAGATCAAATGACAATATGAGGATGATTTTATATCTGGGTTCTCAGTTCTGTTCCATTGGTCTATGTCTCTGTTCTTGTGCTAGTACTATGCTGTTTTGGTTACCATAGCCTTGTAGTATAGCTTGAAGTCTGGTAAATTGATGCTTCCCAATTTGTTCTTTTTGCTTAAGGCTGTGATAGCTATTTATGGTCTTTTCTGGTTTCAAATGAAGCATAGAATTATTTTTTCTAGATCAAAAAAAAATGACACTGGTATTTTAATGGACTGTAAATCACTCTAGGTAACATAGACAATTTTAAAATGTTGATACTGCCAATTCAAGAGCATGATATGATTTTCCATTTGTTTACATCCCCTGCAATTTCCTTCCACAGTATTTCATAGTTCTCACTTTAGAAGTCTTTCACCTCCTTGGTTAAATATGTTCCTAGATATTTTATTTTCTTTGTTGCTATTGTGAAAGGTACTGAGTCTTTGATTTGGTTCTCAGTTTGACTGTTGTTGGTTTATGGGAATGCTACTGATTTGTGTACATTGATTTTGTAACCTGAGACTTTGCTGAATTTATTTATCAGTTCCAGGAGTCTCTTGGCAGAATCTTTGGGGTTTTCTAAATATAAGATCATATCATCAGCAAAGAGTGTTAATTTGACCTCTTCTTTCCCCATTGGGATACCCTTGGGGTATACAAATGTTGTAGTCAGGATTTTTAGATACAAACCCAAGAAATAATCCACAAAATAAATAATTAATAAGCTGGACATTATTAAATTTAAAATTTCTGCCTTGGGAGAAACACTGGTAAGAGAATGAAAAGGCAACCCACAGAAGGGGAGAAAATATTTACAAAAGACATCTGATAAAGGAGTAAAAAATATTATTCAAAAAATACAAGCAACTCTTAAACCCAACAATAAGAAAACAAACAATCCAGTTAAAAAGTGGGCCAAAGACCTAAACAGACACCTTACCAAAGAAGATATAGAGACAGCAAATGAGCATAGGAGAAGATGCTTCACATCGTGTGTCCTGGAGGAAATGCAAATTAAGACAATAAAGGCTTACCACTACACAACTGTTGGAATGGCCAGAATTCAGAGCACAAACACCACCAAGTGCTTGGCAGGATGTGGAGCAATGGCAACTCCTATTCATGGCTTGTGAGATGAAACTGGTACAGCCACTTTGGAAGACAGTTTGACCATTTCTCAGAAAACTATATACACCCTCACCATAAAATCCATCAATTGTACTCCTTGGTATTTATTCAGAGGAGTTTAAAACTATTTCCACACAAACACCTGCACATGGATGTTTATAGAAGCTTCATTTATAATTCTCAAAACTTGAAAGAGACTAAGATATTCTTTAGTATGTGAATGGATAAACAAACTGTGGCACATCTAGACAACAGAGTATTATACAAAGCTACAAAGAAATTAGCTATCAAGCCATGAAAAGACACAGAGGAACCTTAAATATGTATTTCTAAGTGAAAGAAGCCAATCTGAAAAGGCCGCATACTGTATTAGTCCAACTATATGACATCCTGGAAAAGGCAAAACTATGGGGTCAGTAAAGGACCAGTGGTTGCAAGGGGTTAGAGGGAAGGGAGGGATGAACAGGTGAAACACAGAGCATTTTTAGGGCAATAAAACTACTCTCTCTGATAGCATATCTGTTAATACATGCCATTATACATACATCCCAACCTATAGAATGTACAACAGCAAGAGTGAACCCTAATGTAAACTGTAGGCTTCAGATAATAATGGTGTGTCAGTGCAGGTTCATCCACAGTAACGTATGTCTCCTCTGGTCCAGGTGTTTTTTGTGGGGGAGGCTGTCTGTAGGTGGAGACATGAGGCACATGAGAATTCTCTGTGCTCACTGCTTAGTTTTCCTCTAAACTTAAAACTACTCTAAAAAAGCTAAAATCCATTACAGAAAGTAATTGTGGGAAATAGGTATTGTGGGGAAAATGTATTATGAGATTAGTATAGTGGCGTATGAAGAGGCTTGCAGGGAAAGTTAGAAGAAAAACGAAGTAACTGGAAGAGAGAGATGAGATTGGGAACAGCAACCGTGTCTAACAGGGAATTGTGGTACGTGTTGGTGATAGGCTGGTAAATCAGCATTCCACGAAGATTAAAGTTCTGATTTGTAGTATTGCCAGTGTTCAGGGTGTAGATGCTCCCACTTGGCCGATTTTGAGCTACTGACATTCATATCACTGGACATGGGATGGGGAAGGGATGTGCGTGATGGGCATGTGTGAGCCGGTGTGAGTTGGCTCCAGCACACAGCAGTGTGTGGTGCACATCCTCTCCTCTTTATCGGAATCCCAACTCCCATTACTCATTTGTGCTGTGGAATGAGATTCCTAGGAAGAACTGGAAAGGAGAGCTGAGTTAACACAAAATAGACATGGAGACAGCTTAGTCTGCCCCAGTGGGCCGGTCACATGGCAGCCACAGTGGAGTAGGAGTTGTAGCTAAACGCTCACCTCTTGAGTTACAATGATTACTTCAAAACATAAAAATCCCGCATTGTCAAAGCACCATTTTCTTATTTTTATCACTCACAAAAATGTTTCTTGTTAGAAGAAAAATAGACCTACTATTTTTATAATAGGCTGTTTTATAGTGTCAAAAATAATAAACTTCACATGAAAATATATAAAGTGAAATTCTGTCCTTTGGTTTTAATTTGCAAATTCCCTTATCTGTCATAATCTTCCTACTTTTTAGTCTATTCATGAGTTTTAAAAATAAAATTAAAAATTAGGATGGAAAGCAAGTCTTTTTAAAATGATTTTTTCTACCTTTACATTTTAGAAGCCATTGATTAGATGGATCAAGTAATAATTTAATTTCATATCTTCCTCATTTATAGATATTACAGTATTTCTTCTGGTAACATGTATGGATACCCACTCTGAGATATATTATTCATGTTGTTTTGTGAATAGAAATTATTTGATTAGTTACATGGAGCTAGATGAAATAAGAAAAAGTAGAAAATTTTTATATAATTGAATAAATCCTGATGAGATGACAAAATAAAAAAAGGTCAATAGTTCTCAAGCAAAGCTATTCTGTGAAATTCGAGTACCTTCATATGTCCTAAATTAACCTCAGAGAATGAGAGTCCATATTTTTAAATGATTTTTAATATAATAATGTGCCTCTAAGTGACATAAGAGAACACCCAGAGTAAACAGTGTAATTCCTATTGTACATGGAGCTATATGCTACTGATAATAATTCTAGTAATTTTCAATTATTTAGCACCTAGTTTATGCTAAGAGCTCATAAACACAAATCAAATTTCATGAAATATTAGATCACATTTTCTGTCCCCATCCTTACTTTTGACCTCATTGCAATCTAGCTTTCACCCTCATCACACCACTCTGGTAACTCAGCCAGGGCTAACACTGCTGTCCATATTATGAAGTTCGATACACATTTTATCTTGCAAAGCCCCTCTGTTGCATACAACCTTGATGTCTTTCTGAAATGCTCTTACTTTCTGGGATTCTGGTCTCCTCCTGCTCAGTGTCTATTCCTTGGTCTCCTTTCGGAGTTATGTTAAAGTTCTCATTTCTTCTCCAGGGTGTTCCCAAGTTCCCCACAATTGCTCTGCTGCCCCTCCATGCACCAGCACTGCATAGACAACCTCATTTCATTTTCTAATGAAAATGAGTTGTTGAGAATCAGAAATACCTTGAATAGAAAATTGCTTTGTTTTCCAATGAGGACAGAATAAGCTTAATGGTCTCTGAAAACACCAACTAAAGAGAGAAATAATTGCTTCATTTTGTTGAGGGTAGTCATCTCTGAAATTGGATAAAATAAAACAGAGGAATCAGCTGGTCTTACCATCATTATCATGTTGAAAATTAACAAAAGAATACTAACAAAGAAATGCAATACTCATAACCTGTGGAAGTCAACCTACTTATTTCAGACATAAATATTCTTTGTACATTCATTGATTAATTATTATTCTTTTTAATATTGAAATTAGCTCCAATATATCTGTGAACTATCCAACATATCACTTCAACCTACTGATTGATTACAGCATGACTAGGAGAACTTATGAATTTATACCATATAAATAGACAAAAATGACCAAAAAACAAACTTTTTTGCTAAATGTTGCTTTAATGATGGCAATTATATCCAACCACAATGAAGAGATTTAATCATAACGAACTTGAGATAAACAAATTATTTTCAATATTATAGTTCAATTGTGGGTCTGCTTGAAATTAAATCAATTTACTACTGGCATTGACAAGAAAAAGAAACGCTGTATTTACACCACTTGAGAGAATATCTTTGAAAACTTTAATATCAGTGGTTTATATATTTAGCAACTATGGAAAATAAAAGCTGGAAGAAATAGCAAGCATTTTTTTAAAAAGCAAAATATCTTCCAAACATCTATAGGTTAATAAAAAAAAGATGATCAACTCATTATACAAGCTTAATATCTCATTGACAAAACATCATGTTCCTTTACTAAGTAATAGAAGTTCAGACTGAATTATGTTCATTTGTTTTGTATCCAAGTCTTCCAAACAAGTCTAAAAGCACTTTCTGAGATGGAAGTATGTTTTCTCTTTCTTTTTATAGCCTAAGTATATTCATTACAATAATATCTAGTACAATGCTTCTGGCATTGAATAGTTTACTAGTACAAACAGAAATTAGATTTTTCCTTTGTATTTTGTGAATTTTATATCCAGAAAGGCCTCCTGAGTTTAGCTCAAATAAACCCTTAAAAATTTTAATGAGAACAAATTAGTTTTACAAATGCACATACAGATTGGACATAAAATCAACTGTCTTTGGGGACATCATTTCCACAGACACATAATTAATTATAGCTATGAAATACAATATAAATAATGCACATCCACATTTTTCACATTTTGAAATGAAAGTACAGACATATTTGATTCATTTTACCTGACAACCCAGAGCCTTCCAAATCAAACACAGGCCTTTTTATGGCAGAGCAATCAAGTCCCTAATTAGGGCCGGCATTTCACCCGCATCTTCCTGTCATTGCCGTGGCGGCCTGTGCTTTTGACAGCCTCGATAAGAGCTGGATGGGAGAAATCACAGGAATAAAAATGACTATTTTTAAAAGAGGAAGAACATCTATGGTAGAAGTCTAATTACACCAAAAAGTTCTAAAAATTATACAATTTCAAAAGACAAACTTATATGGTTAACCACAATTAAACATTTTTAAAGGGGAAATTTGCACCTCCTCTTGACCCAAACACAATGATCAGAGGCAGTAATCTGTTTTAATTATTGTTTTTATGAACTGACTCCCAAACCTACGTTTTCCCATATCAGATGTCTCTTCTAAACTCTCCTTTCTATATCCAATTATCCTCTGAATATCTTAATTTATGCATTTCTTTGACACCTGAAATTCAGCATGCCAAAACTGACGACCCTGGTCACTCCTAAATCAATCTTCAATTTTCCTTCATCCAAGAAATGATGCTAACTTCTGCCCACACAACTACTCTTGAGCCTTCAAACTCCCTTGTGATCCATCTGCTCAGTTGTCAATCCAAAGATATCCCAGCCTTAATATCTGTTTTCCTATATCTGTCTACTGACACTGTCCTATTATGGTCCTTATTTTCTGTTCTCTGGACCACACAATGACCCATCAAGTATCCAAGGTGAAGATGAAGTTCCCTCCAGCCCACTCTGCTGTAATCTCATTGAAAACACAACATGTTCTCAACACACTGTTGATTCTTCCTGTTTCCTGAGGAAGCACTCTCAAAAAACTGTCTTTCGCTGGGCGTGGTGGTTCAGGCCTATAATCTCAGTACTTTGGGAGGTTGAGGAGAGGTCCTCTTGAAGAGTTCAAGACCAGCCTGGGCAACATAGCGAAACCCCGTCACTACAAAAAATGTTTTAAAAAATTAGGCAGGCAGGTGGCGTGCACAGGTAGTCTTAGCTACTCAGGAGGCCAAGGCAGGAGGATTGGTTGAGCCCAGGAGCTCGAGGCTGCAGTGAGCTATGATTGTGCCACTGCACTCCAGCCTGGGTGACCCTGCCTCTAAAAAAAACAACAATAAACAAAACAAAAAAATTGTCCTTCTGTGAGTTCAATTGTTTCAGATTTTACATGAACATGAGAACACATAGTATTTATCTTTCTGTGCTTGGCTATTTTCACTTAGCATAATGTTCTCCAAAAAGAAAAAAGAAAATAAACTGCCCTGTGTATAGAAAACAAAGATAAGACATAGTTAATGAAAAGAAGAGAATGAGTTCTGTGATCTTATATTTTATAAAACCATTATGACAAATATAAATAATCCACTTAGAGTTTTAAATATAGGAATGAGCACCTGGAGTCTCCCAGGAAGAACACGTGTGAGGTTCAATGTTTCCAAAACTTATTTGGCCACAAAATTCTTTTTTCTTTTCCCCAGGAAGACTTACCAATGTTTCGAGCAATACATTTTGGGATCGGTTGGCTTATAAGATTTGTTCTGAGCTCCTGAATTTAAGAACTTCCTCTTGAGTCACATATTAGTGAAATTTGGGATGGGTTTGGGAGAAAGAAAGGGAAGGATTTCGACCGACAGATTCACAGAAGAGCAATGCAGGGAAGGCAGTAAGAATTGAGACATGGAGAATGAGCCTGTTTTAAGGAAGTGTTGCTTGTCCACAAAGATGTTCACTACTGTTGTGACTGATTTTTAAATTGTAGGTTTTATTTATTACAGACGATGGGAATAGGACTTGGGAGAAAAATAAGGACTTGGGGTAATTATTTTGTGCTGATCTGTGCATCTGCCCCTCTGGGGTAGCTTTCTACCACCAGTGCAGGTAGAAACTTAGAGATAATTCAAGTCAATATGAGCTTTTAGCTTTAGAATGACTTGGAAATTTATTTCATGACATGAAATAAGAGCATGTTGACACTGAGTCTTTGATGCAGCCTTTAGGGAAAAAAATCACATCAAATTATAAAATCATTTTTTAATACCAAACAACACACACAACTGTCATCTCTTACCCTCCATCTGTGATTTTCTTATTCTCACCTAAAATGATCCAGTCCTGGTTGTGTGGTCAGTAACAGACATTAGGTATGGCTGGATGTGTTTCCTGTATTACTTGATATTTCCTTAAAAGCCGAAGTCATTTTGTATTTAGTCAAAATGCCTCTACATCCCAATGACAGAGCCATTTGCATTAAATTAACTGTCTCAAAGTAGTGGCTTCGAAATGTCAGTTATTCTTAGTTCTTAAAATCTCCCATTTTATCTTGGGGACATTCATGATATGAGTTAAAATCAAAAGGCTGTCATGTGTCAGACACTGTGCTTAATGAAGACTGAAGCACAGCGCAGGGGCATAATTTGTCTTGTAGGAAGTGGTGGAGTTAAGACTGACCCAAACTGTCTGACTCTAGAGCTCCTGCCCTTACCCATATACAGGTAATAGTCTCCACCTGTGCCCTGGAAACATTTGAGCAAATCATTCCACATCCGTGATCCCAAAGTTCCATTAATAAAACGAGGCTTAGTTTGCCTGCACGAGACACATTTATAATATGCTCTCCGTCTGATAGAATTGCAAAGCCTAGTAATAATGAAAAATTTCCCCAGATGCAGTGAGGAACGGCCAGCCTTGGTAACATGGTTTCATCTCAGCATCACGCTTTGCCCCGCGGATGCCAGGGTGCACATGTGGGAAGCTGAGGATGACGTCTGTAGAAAATGACAGCACACTCAACCCCCCTATTAATTCCTCTGCAATATCCTAATAGGTGGAAATGTCAATCCCGATTCTCATAGCCTCTGACCAGCTCTACTTCTGATGAAACAGAAATGTATCAATGTTTTTCTCTTAGAGACCCATTTAATGTAACCATTACAGCTGCCCTTTATCTCTCTTTGTGTTTCTGCTTAACAACCGCTGTACATCATGGCCTCAAACTTATTAACTTCAATTTAATTAGAGCAGGAGAAGCACTTGAAGCAAAGAGGAACCAGCCAGAACCGCAGGGAGAAACTTCCTGCCGTGGAAGACACACAAATTCTAGGAAATTCGTAAGGTCAAGTGCAGCCTTCAGCGTGAGAGGAGAGCTCTCATTTCCGTCATTAGGCTGCAACTCTTTGGCTTTGCAGGGGGCGAGTAACTCGGGGTCACATCCCGGGAAGCACTCCGAGGAGACCGCGTCTCAGGAGAGGCTTCATCAGTTCTTTGTCTGGTTGTCTGGTTGGTTGTTTGTTTTCCTTTCAAACCAGGAAAAGTTAACTTAAAACTCTGAGAGTAGCAAATAATGTGCTTCCAAACACAGCAGGTACATATCTGCGTGTGTAGAATGTTTTCCTTCAACTTACCTATTTGAAGAGCAGACGTTTGGGGAAATGAAATGGCTCGGAACTGGGGAAACACTGCTGCAAGGTCAACGTGTCCGTGTCCGTCTAAGGCGTTTGTGTAATGGGCGGGACACGGCTGACAGAGTGTCTTCACTTTGTCTTTCTCCTCTGCCCACGGGACACGCCTGTTTCAGAACATCGCTGCTATTTTGGAATAGCAGGCAGCAGGATGTTCCGATGTCCAGATGCCTGGCGGTGTTTGCACATTGGTTGAGAGTCATTTGTGAAGGAAACACTGTCATGCCAAGGACGGGGACAGGAGGACAGCCACCGGCACGCCGGAGGATGCTTATGCCATTGGCCACGTGACCAGGAAGCCGCCAATCAGGCAGGGATGGCCTGACAGTGGCCACTGAGTATAATCATCCCTGATTCTTTAACCTTGCTCATCCAAATGCCCAAATTTCTGTTTGATGAGGTGGTAAGGGAGTATCCTTGGTTCCACTTAGCCATAATTAAGGCCTTTGGCAAAATGCTAGACATTAGCACACAGAGCACTTATGGGAAAGATGGACTTGCATTATTTCCTCATAGCTGGTTGGAGTTTCAAATTCCCTACTGTATCTATTATTCTCCATAAGCCTTTCTAGGCTTCATTACTTTAGACTATTTTAATATTGCCTGTAATACAAGGTTAAATCTAGTTTTTCAGGCCATGTTAAATCTTATTTCAAACACCCTACCACTGGAAGGCATGTATCATCATTATAGTGAACCATTCACACCGTTGTAGTTAAGGTTGAACTGTGGCTTCTACTATCAAAAAGAAGCAAAAAAAAAAAAATCTCTATTAAGGGTTTGTAACTGAGTTATGGAAAATGACTTCAAACTTCAAACTAAAAATCAGTATATAAGTGTTCTCTCAAAACTAGGGAAGATTTGTAAATTAAAATATTGTAAGCAGCCTGTCATTGTATGAGACTGGACAGGATGCCATAACAAAATACCACAGGCTGATAGATTACATAACAGCAATTTATTTATCATGGTTTAGAGACTGAGAAGTCCAAGATCAAGGTGCCAGCAAAGAAAGTGTCATTCTGAGGTCTCCTCTCTTGGCTTGTAGGAGGCCGCCCTTTCCCTGTGTACTAACAGGACCCCTTTTTTCTGTGTGCTTGAGGAGAGAGAGGGAGAATAAGCTCTCTGGTGTCTTCCCAACAGAGCAGGGAGCCCCCCTCATGACTTCACCTAACCCTAATTACTTCCCAAAGGTCCCATCTCCAAATACCATTGAACTGTGGACTAGGGCTTCACAATATGAGTTTGAGAGGGACACAAACATTTAGCCTATAACAATCATACAATATCGTTTTCAACTATAAATTGCTTCTCATAGATTTATTTTTAATCTTGGATTTCTGGATGTAATTGCAGCAGACATTAAATACCTAATAGACTTATCTCCTCAGCATGACATACCGAGGGTGGGGTGGTGGGCATGGCCTGACCCGGGTATAGGCACCGACGGGACAGAGCCGGGAAGTGTGCCGATTGTGGAGAATTTAAAACTGGTAATTAAATGGACTAGAATCCGTCTGCTTTTGAATTTCAACATGAACTGGCAATTCTAAACAAGGTCCGTGATAAAATATGCTTCCCTAAGAGGAAAAAAATATTTTTGGTCTAAGTTCCAAATGACCGATGTGGTTACTATTGAATTTTTTAAACATATGTGCAAGCTACAAATTGACACGTTTTTATTCTTTTTCTTTAAAAAGCATCGTGGTCTACACGGAAGTTAAATTTAGAGACTTCTCCAGTTAGACTGTCCCTCCGTGGCACTGGGGGAATGAAGGGTAAGTTACCAACAGCTCAGCACTGCGCAAGCTGCTGCCGACTCCGTCCATGTGCGCTCTGCTGTTCCACTGCACGGCGCTGCACTTGAACGGTGTATTTGGGGGAAAACCAATAGCACAGTGACGGTAAAGTCGAAGAAACTGAATTTGAGTGACTTCAGTTTGGGCATTCTGCATGACCACTTGGAGATGTTGGTTTGTGTTTAAATTTTAATACGGTGAAATAGAGTTTAAACTGTGAAATGTAACATTTTTGTTTGATAAGTACAAATTTTAGTACAAACAAAACATTCCAGAAAACACATTCCTGAAGTTGTATATTACCTTTAAAATTGAAAGTGAGTTTTCTTTTATAATTCTTCATTTTTGTTTTAAAACTGAAGGATGAAGGAAGAAAATACAATCTTTCAACAACAGTGTGATTTAGTGGTCATCTGAATTGCTGTGCAGAGGAAGCGCCTGTTAGAAAGCAACGAACCGCTCTGGGTGTCGTGCACTGGGGATGTCATCGTCTTCAGCGCTTTTCAAATTACTGGATTTGACAAGGTGAATCATTTTCACAGCATGGAAAACTTAGACGCTATGCTAACTAATTCTCATCGTGATGAATTAACCCAAAGATATGGGGAGTCTTGTGAAATTGTCACTGAATTTCCAGACCAATTCCTGCTGACATGGCTTTTCTCCGTGGCAAGAAAACCTTCCCTTGATATGTAAGCCATTTGTGTGGTCTGGATGTGGATATCTCGTCCCTCGTCTTCTAGCTAAACACACTCAGAACCCTACTCATGCTCGGGTCCATCAACCAACGCATCGAACTTCCCGGCAACGTGCAAAGGTGAGCTCCCCCAGGCATCCAGACTCCTTCCATAAAATGGGTGTGGTGATAGTACCAGGGTTACAGCTCAGGAAGGGCTAGTAAACAGATTTTGGGTTTACAGATTTTGGGTTACAACTGCAGGAAGGGTTAGTAAACAGATTTTGGGTTTACAGATTTTGGGTTACAGCTGCAGGAAGGGCTAGGAAACAGATTTTGGGTTTACAGATTTTGGGTTACAGCTGCAGGAAGGGCTAGTAAACAGATTTTGGGTTTACAGATTTTGGGTTACAGCTGCAGGAAGGGCTAGGAAACAGATTTTGGGTTTACAGATTTTGGGTTACAGCTGCAGGAAGGGCTAGGAAACAGATTTTGGGTTTACAGATTTTGGGTTA